>JAJIBD010032610.1:0-116053 GCA_021461705.1 Cryptotis parvus | reverse complement strand
ACTCATGGCTGTGCACTGAGGAATTACTCCTGGCAGTGCTTGGGAGACCAAATGGGATGTTGGGGATCAAGCCCGGTCAGCTGCATGCAAGGTAAACGCCTTCCCACTGTACTTTATTGTTCTGGCCCCCAAAGCCCATTTTTTAAAAAATAGTCTTTTACATCATGAAGAATTTAAGGAAGGACTGAGAGATAGTACAGAGAATACGGTAGAGCTGACCCCCGTTCATTCTCAGGCAGCACATCTGGCCTCCCTGAGCACTGTCTGGAGTAACTCAGAACACAGCTGGTGGGGGGCTCAAACTAACCCAATAATCTGATGAAAGCAAAAGACACAAGTGGAGAAATTTCTCACATTTCCCTTATGTTATATCGTAATTGTGAATGCTTATTATGTTTCAGTATTTTTCATCAAAACTCTTTTTATAAAACTATTTTAAAATTTTAATTATTAGATCAGAATGATGTCACAAGACTAAAACTTTTCTTAGTATGGGCTTTACTTTTTGTTTTAAGGGGATTATTTTCAAGCAGTGCTCAAGGGGTCCAAAACATTCCTGACCATTATCCAGCCTGGTTATTGCAGGTCAAAGGGTTCCGCATTGAGGATGAAGCACTGCCCAGACTGGCGATGCCAGCAGCCACCAGGGCTGTACCAGGTGGCACTGGGTACAGGGAGGCAGAAGGTATGGGCACAGGGCCGGGTGTCCACTCCAGCCAACCCTTTTGCACTCACCTCTGAGCTCTGTTAACAGTTTTGTTCTAGTTTAGGAGGGGAAAGAGTTCCCACTAGTTGTGCTTTCACCACAGTCCCAGACTAGATTCGTTTATCAGCTGTGCCCTTAGCCCGTTTGTAGTTAAACTTTATAATGTTTCATCATCATGCACCGTTATCACCCCTGAGTCAAAAAGTCGGTGAAACGCCTCACCCTCTTAGTATTGATGGGCTTATATCATTACAAACTCTTTCCTATAGTCGAAGATAGTTTTATAATTCTGAAAATAACCCAAAAACATCACTTTTTACAAAAGAAGTTGGCGAGAGATAAAATATATTCAAGAGATCAAAACATATTCCTTTTAATAAATGTTCTATCTCCTGTTTCCTAATTTTAAAAAAGTATCAAAGACTCATCGAGCTATCCTATAAATAAAAAATTTTCCCTTGCTCATTTTATTTGATAAATTAAGCCTAAAGATGCTAGGGCCATAATTTACTAATAAGGATGATTACAGTGAAGGGTGATACTGGGATTAACTATTTTAGAAGACATAAGTTCCAAGAATTTCATTTCCACTTGTCTAAACCTATTTGCAAATTACTACAGCCCACTACCAAAATAATTTGGGTCATTTAGTGCAACTCATATCTCAGTGCTGTAAACATTGACCAGATCCAAGAAATTAAACAACAGCAATCAAAGGACTCAAGGTTCAAAAAATATGTTCATTCTTAAATCAATTTTTGGGTTCCTAATCAACAATAATACTTACATTCTCAAAGGATTAACAATTTCTGTCCTCAGTAACTCTTGAGTTTCACTGTAATATTCTACATCATTCTTTTCTTTGGGTCTAAGCAGAACAGTGTCCAAAACAGAACTAAAAGCAAACAAGCTGCAAAACAAAAACAAAAAATTTATTTTGGGGGGGACAGGGGCACCATCCGGTAGGTTTGTTGATATGGAAGACAAATTGCCAATAGGAACTTTTATTGGAAAATCCAACAAATATTACTCTAGGCTCTGAAAAGACTTGTTTTTGCCAATACTCCTGTGAGAGTGAAAGCGTTCTGTCGTAGGTAGGTAAACATACTATTTGTTACCTATTAGTTGAGATTTGATACTATTTGTTGAGAAAAAGATACTGCAGAGAAAAAAGTAAGTCTGTGTAACCAATAAACACACAAAGCAATGTGTTTCCTAAACAAAGACACCCATGACCCCCGAAACAGAGCCCCTGGTTCATTCAGGGTCTAGTGATCCTTCCAGTTTAAGGAAAATACTAACTAGCAGACAAAGATTGACAGTGCTAAAGGATAAAAATATTGCCAACAGTATATGAAGAAAACGTCGGTTGCACAAGTGAAAAGATTCTTTTGCGGATCTGAGTTAAACTACAAATAGACAGCAGAGGGGAGGCTGAAACCACCGCCCCCTAGGCAACCATGCTGCCTCTCTTCCACAGGCACACATGGAACTTTCAGTCCATGTCGAGGGCCCATGCGAGTGACCAGCACTAAAACCAGCTGATATGGAAGACAAATTTTGGCCAACAGGAACTTTTATTGGGAACCCCAACAAATATTATTGTCGGCTCTGTAAGGCCTGTTTTTGTCAATAAATCTGCAGGACTGAAAGCGTTCTGTCCCATTCTCCCTCAAAATGGGTATGTCAAATCTTCTCCCTGACTTTAAAGCGTCCTCAAATGCCATTAACATGCTCATTTTTCTGACATGGCTCTCGATCAGAGAGTGCTGGGTGCCCCCAGTGTACTTGGCTCAGTCTTCAGCATGTGCAATGTCTTGCCATGTTAAGCTACTCCCCTGTGGGATGACCACATTTTTCGGGTAACCAAGTTTCTACTAAAAGCAATCCTTTAATCCACACACCGGCCTGAGGGCTGACTGTAAACCGATATTTTGAGTGCACAAAGATACTTCGTCTCCTCCATCACAGATTTCCCAGATGGACTCAAGAGTTCTCCCACCTGGAACACCACATCACCTCTCCCTGTGTTCTGTTTCCAGCAGCTGTTTTTATACAGTCACATAAATTCTTGTTTAATAGAATTCATAATTCCAGGTGTACCAGGAATGTGAATCTCCCCCTCTCCTGCCCTCTAGTGTCCCTGCCCCACCCCACCCTCCCTCCGCATGGGTCTATTCAGTCAGCAGAAACTTTCTTTTGCACAGACAGAGGTCCCTGGCTCCGTGGACAGTCCCTTTCATTTAAACTTACCAGAATAAGGTTGAGTCTAAGTAACAAGAATTGTAATGACCCTGGATGCCTTTCTTCTTTCCAATCATTATCTCTAATCCTTCTTTTCCATTTTTGGTGGAGTATTTTCTTCTACTACTTCACTTAAGTAGCCTCCAAATGCTGAAAAGAAAAATATGAATGTAAAAATTAATTATTTTCAGTTATTATATATTATTATCATATATATGTGTGTATCTGTCTGTTCACCTCAAAAAACACTTCTGTATGTAATGCAAAAATGTTTCTCAAAACTAAATTAAAGATAGGTTTGTTCACTCTCAATCTTACTTCTTCCATATTTAAAAAAAATCACTTTAGACTATTAAGTAATGAGTAAAAAAAGCCATATATCAAGTAAAAATATTTTGGTCCCCACGGAGCCAAAGAGGTGAGGCAGGCACTTGCCTTGACACGCTGGCTTAGGCCTCAATCCCCAGCACCACATATGTATGGCAACCCCAAGCACTGCCAGGACTGATCCCTGAGCTACGTAGCAGACCTGAGCAAGCCAGGTGTGGACCCCCAAAACAGTTTAGTTTTAAAAAATGAAATAAAAATATTTTGGTCTCTTACCATTTTACTATTTGTCTGAAGATGTTTCATTTTTATGTTGGAAAAAGGAAACAAAAAAAAAATCCCAAAAGGACTATTTCAGTGCAGTAAGAAATGTCTCGCCTGGAGGTCCCATTTCTACCCAGTGAACACTCCAGCCCTTCCCTTCTGGGATCCCAAACCGGAAAGGACTGGCAGCAGGAAACTTCCACCTGCTGCTGCCAGAGACACCAGCAGCTGTCCGCCACCAAATAACCCAGACCCGCGTTTGGCAATCAGACTAAGATGTACCCACTGCTGGAACTTCCTAATCCGCCTGGACATGACAGAGGGGAAGTCGTGCCAACAGGGCACATCTCAATTTCCACCTTGTGGCCTAGTTAAAAAAAGTCAACGTGTGTAACCAACGGGAAGAGACAAAAATAGACCCTGCAATTTTTCACTTTTTAAAATCTCACTTTCCTGACTAGTCTTTCTTTCTTTTCTTTTAAGTTCTTGTACCAAAAAAATCGATCCTTACTGATTTAAAAGCTTGATGGGTGCTCTCCCCCGGCAGCGCATATAAAAAAGCTTGATGGTGTATCTTGGCAAGAAACCAGCTTAAACCTCGTCACTACACTGATGTAAAGTAGCATGAGGTGAGCCCAGATACTCCCGACTGGCAAATAAAGGAAAGGCACGCAGGTACCTAAAGAGTTGCAGCGTTCGATCTGATTGGGGGACCGGCTGAAGGGACGCAAACCCTCGAGTCGGGCCTGCAGCTCTTCAGTTTAACGAACAGCGCCTTCTTCAGGGCACAGGTGAAGTAGCGAATGCCTCGGAAGGTCCGTCCGTACAGCCGGCATTCGTCTTCCTGGAAAGGAAACGGCTTTCATAGACATTCCTCGCACATCTTGCAAGGAGTGCACAGAGGACTACGGTTTCCTAAGAAGTCGCTGGCGTGGACTCTTTCTCAGAATCCTCCCTTCCTGCCCGGAATTCCAGGAGGAAATGAGGTTGGCCAGTTGGATCTTGAGCCCACAGCTAATAACTGAAGAAAAAATATTTCCCTAGTTCAACAGGAAGGCCTCAATGTAGTTCTTTCAGAAGATGTGAAAGAACTTCCCTGGTTCACTGAATTTCCTACACTGTTTCCCACAACATTAAAACTGGGAAGCAATTTAACAGTCTCTCATCCCCTTACAAATAGCATTTAACATCATGTAGACAAAAAAAAAAATTAAATAAAGATTTCTGAAAAAAGCCAAATGTGTTCAAACTCATCACTTTCGATTATGAAATGCCAAACAATAGTTTTCCCTAATCTCCAAAGGGAGGTGGAGAGAAGAAAAACTTTCCTTCTTCCAGACATTTTAAACCTTTTTAAAGGCATTTAAAGCCAATGATATAAATGCTGAAACAAAGTAGGACAGTGAAGCTGAGAAAAAAAGGAAAGCTGCTAACAGATTTGTTTTCCTTGTTGTATTCTGTTCATTATAATGAGTCTAAACATATTAGCCTAAAAAAATCTATTTTCATTCCTTGAACACACACCAATTAACATTACAAATACAAAAATCAGATGCTCAATGTGGTATGAAAATTTTCTCCAGTGGTGGTTTTCATGACAAATATAACAACTCATCACAAAGTATGCAGAAGGGGGAAAAAAAGAAATCTTTCCAAAACCCTCGAGAGAAGAGAGAGCTATAAATCTCAGGTCAGATTCAATTACCAGTTCCAGTCCGGGCTAGTACTTCATTGAGTCCTGGTGGCTGACCGATCCAACGAATGACCCCGTAGAAGGGGGTTGTCCTTCACTTCAACCAGTGAGCCCCACCTCCAGCCCATGTGCGTTACCAGAGGACATGGCCAATGGCGGGCTCTCCTGGACAGGCGTACTGTTCAGCTCTCCCATCACAGACTGCACCGACAGAGAGCGGACTGTGGCCAATACTCCCCATTGGTGTTGGGCATCTTGGTCAAACTGAAGGGTAGAGAGTGAAATCTGTTCTCACTGGATAATGAGTTCAAAGAGGGGAGGCTGGGGTGGGGGTGGAAGGTGTCCAAACTCTGGAGATAACTCTGTTAGCGACTTTGCAGGATGTTCAGCAACTCACGAGAAATTAGTCTTCATTAGAGAAATGTATTCAAGAATACTCGGTAGACCTTACAGCTCTAAACACTAGCACACGCTTCTAGTGCGATGGTCACCTTGACCACTCGTGGGATCCCCCATAGTCATCACGATCTTAGTTTGTTCAAATCAGAGCGCTTTTCACCTCCCCCACCTCCAAATATTTTCTAGTACATTAAATTACTCAAAACAAAGATATTATATATATATACATATATATAATGCCACTGATAACATCGATATTTTATATGCTTTCTCCAAAATAGAATTAAGTGAGAAAATGGTACATAAAGATGTCAAAAACAATTAAGGATGATGCTTCTAAATAACTCATGAGTCAAAGAAGAAATCAGTAAAATTTTTTAAATAATGAAAGGGAGAGGAAGAAAGAACAATTATATAAAGTATAATAATATAATAAGCAAGTATTATAAAAGTAATACTTATAAAGGAAATGTACAGATGTATACCTTATTTTTAGAAAAAATGATTATTTACAAACTCAGCATACAATTTGTGAAGTTAGAACACAATAATCCCCTGAAAATGTAGAGAGAAAAGAATAAGCAAAAAATATATATAAATTAATTGAAAAGAAAACAACAAATAACAAATACAATCAACATTGAAATTTTCCTTAAAACAACTAAGACTTCTGCCAGAAAGGCACTGCAGAGAGTGGGAAAGAACTTCATTAGCTATGGGCAGAGCTGAGGAGCAGTTTATCTACTCTTGCTTTAAAAGTGCAACTGTACTTCTCCCTCTACTCTACACAAAAAATAATTTCTAGTGGTCTAAAGACAGATGTAAGTAGAAAAAGTGTAAACTTTTATAAATTTCTTAACACTGAGAGGTAGAGAAAAAATTTTATAATTAAAAAAGTTTCTTGGGGCTGGAGTGATAGCCCAGCGGGTAGGGTGTTTGCCTTGCACGCGGCCGGCCTGTGCCGCCCGGGTTCGATCCCGGCATCCCATATGGTCCCCGAGCACCACCAGGAGTAATTCCTGAGTGCAGAGCCAGGAGTAACCCCCTGAGCATCGCTGGGTGTGACCCAAAAAAGCAAAAAAAAAAAAAAAAAAAAAAAAAAAATTCTTAATACTTAGGGTAGAGCAAAAGCTTCTTACACATAAATATATAAACCATAGAGGAAAAGACTGACAATTATGATCGGATTAAAATTGAGAGCTACTTGGCCATTTGAGGCATGATTGTCCAAATGAAAATGAGTTGCAAAGAAAGAGAAAATACAATACACACAGCTGACAAATGATAAGGTCTATCAACTGTAAAGGTTGATAGACCTTTTCTTACAGGTTGATAGACCTGTAAAAGGTCTATCAACTAATAAGAAAAATATCCTGCCCCCAAAAAAACTAGATAAATAATGGACTTGAAAAGGCGATTTACACAATCAACTCAACTGACCAACGATAAACCAATTAAGAAGATTCTTATTCTTGCTAGTAAAAGGGGTTAAAGAAAACAATAATGATCATAGTTAGAATTTCAGAAGTTAAGTCTCTCACCATTAGCTTAAGAATGAAAAGCAAGTTTTATGCTTAAAAATGCCAACTGCAGTATAAATTGGAATTATTACTTGGGGTAACAGTTTGGCATGATTTAGCAAAGGAAAGTAGTGTTTATTCTCTGATCCAGAAACTCCACTCAGCTGTGTATCATATATATCTCATATGTGGGCAATAATAATAAAAAGCAGGGTTCTTAACAACAGTAGGAAATAGGAACAATTCACTGATGGTTGACTGGATGATTTCATGGTGCTGTCGTGATATATTTTACAACAATAAAACAGAATGCTATATGGAGGTGAAACACATATCTTGTATTCATGAGATTGCAAGTTTGATCCCTGGAACTTTATGATCCCCTAGTACCGTGGAGAACAGCCCTGGTGCCCTCCAAGTACCACCAGGTGTGGCCCTGGTGGCTTCACACGCTCATGGTAAGCCTGTTGGACCAAGTACCTCAGAAGATAGCCTCTCGGCTGCCAAGTACTGACCAAGATGGAACTGGTCTGACTCCTTGTATATAAAACTCAAGAATATGCAGAACTATGTGTTATTCAGATATAAAACTTAAGATGTCAGGAAACCAAGAGGATGATAAACACTAAAGATGAAGATAGCTCAGAGAAAAGAGTTACAGGAACGACACTAGCAAAAGGCATTGAGGAGGACTGAAAGGAAATGATAATATTCTTTTCCTTCAGGTGAATGGGACTACCTGGGTATTCACTCTGCTTTAAACTTTATTGATTTTCCAAACCTTTATCCATTTGGGATTTTTAGTCAGAGAGTTCAACTATGATGTGTTAAGTTACTCTTTTCTTTTCCAAACCCACAGTTTACTCCAATCCCGACACCCAGATGCATAAAGCAAGTTCTGTTGGTTTTATTTCCAAAAATACATCTATTAAACGTATCCCTTTCTCTTAACCTCTAGCATAATCTCCATCATCTATCAGCTTTTACTCTGACCTGTTCTGTCAACACCTCTACAATTTATTCAATGAGGTCCAGTTAAATAATCTTACATACTCTTTTCTCATTCCCGGTTCAATAATGTTTATAGGGCTGGGAGTGGGGGTGGGGGTGATAGAAAGATTGCTCAATAAACTGGGAACATTCTTTGCACGTAGGGATGCCCAAGTCAATCAGAACCCCATGGTCTCCCCAGCATGGTCAGAAGTAACCCCAGAGCAGAGACGGGAGTCTTTGAACACCACTAGGTGTATGGGGCGGAGGACGAGGGTAATAAAATTGTTCATTGACTTTTGAATTCTCAGCATAGACACTAATTTTTTTTTTGGGGCCACAACCAACGAGACTAAGGGGTTACTCCTGGCTCTGCACTCAGGAATTACTCCTGGTGGTGCTCAGGGAAGCTGGGGACGAACCCGGGTCAGCAGCGTGCAAGGCAAACATGCTCCCCACTGTGCTATCACTCCGGCCCCACACTAAATTTCTAACTGAGATCTCACGGTGGGTCCTTGGTAATCTAGCTTCAACTTACCTAATCAACCTCATGTCACAGACTGCCCTCCCTTGGAACTACGTTGCAGCCATTCTTGCCAACTTCCTATTCCTCAAATGCACTTTCTCAGCTCGGAGCGTTTGTCCTTACTGTTTCCTCTGCCTGGACCGGCCTATCTGAGGGAAGATCCTGCCACGGCCTTTCTTTGGCATGTCCACTCAGATCAACCAGATCTCAATACACATACTTTCTTCAAAGAACCTTTTCCCCACACAACTTGACGGTAGCTTCCTACCAGGTGTTCTCACCTTGTCTGTTTCCTTCTCTATACCTATCACACCTTGTGTCTAAACATTTCCTGTCTAGCAGAGCATCTACAATATAAGCTCAATAAGGACAAGAAATGGATTAATTTTTCTCAGGACTGAATTCATAGCACTCGGCACAGCTATTAACATAAGAAAATACTCAATACTGGGTTTAATGTTTCAGTGAACAAATGAATTAAATACAGAAAAAAGGTTTTAAATGTTCACTAAATTAATTTCAGAGACACTTATTCTTTTCACTAATTATTTTTCTAATTTAGAGATGAAGGGTCTACACATAAATTTTATACTTTGTGTTCCCAAATTTAAGATCAAATTTCTTTCATGAAATATTTATACAGCATTAGACCAGACTGAAATAGAATCCAAAAGTCTGCATTATTCTACAGTATAGAATCTGTACTAAAGTGATAAAAGTGCACCATGCATTTGAGGACTTCATACTACCTCAGTTACAAAAAAAAAAAAAAAAAAAGTTAGTAGCTTGTTTTCCTTAGAAAGCACTCAGCACACAGGAAAGGCATAAGCAAACCTGCCGATGATAAGAACAGAACCATAGGGCCGGAGGCGATAGCCTAGCGGGTAGGGCGTTTGCCTTGCCTGCGGCCGGCCCATGCCGGCCGGGTTCGATCCCCGGCATCCCATATGGTCCCCATATGGAGTGTTGGAGGACTGTTAGCTAATCTGGGAGTTTTGTTGTTTTGCTACTCCCAGCTTAATCTTATTTAAGCCAAGTCTTCTAAGAGATCTCTCTCTATGTAAACACTTCTAGAGGGTGTGGCAGTTACAGAGTCACCTGATGAACTTGACATACATCTACAAGACCATGTTTCTGTGGGCACAGCTCCTTTATACCCATGCAACGTGACAGTTAGTCAGGAGTACCACCTGCTACGTGAGACTAAGGTAGACTATAGGAAGGATCAACTAGTTGCTCTAGAGGCGGTAGCTCAGACAAGAACGATACCAGAATCACCCTGGTGCAGATATAATAGGACCGTGGGTACCATCTAGATACATGAAGCTCAGGTTGTGTATTACTTTATATCGCCCCTCTCTCCAGTGTTTTACATAAGAGATAATCTCAGGATTAGTCCTTGGTGTAACCTTTGTTTATACCTACAATAGGGTGTGGCACTACACTCTGTTTAGGGTACTTTGTTGGCATGACAACCTCCGGATTGGATTACTTTGGTGTATAAAGGGGGGCTGACTTGAGGCCCCTTCACCTTTCACCTTTGCTTTTGGTTCCTCAGCTTCAGCTTTTGGCTCCTGCTGGCTTTTGGCTTTGGTCTTTTGCTCTTTGGCCTTTGCTCCATCTTCTAGTGCTGTGGAAGAGCTTTTGTACTATTAAAAGCCATTTTTGGAACTGCCGGACTCGTGGTTTTCATCTGTTCTCCCGCGCCCCGAGGTAGAAGAGAACCTCTGTCCTGACACTGTCGGGACCTCGGCGGCGTTCCCGACATTTGGCGTCCCTGGGTGGGCACGAACCACCAACCTTTCGGTTAACAGCCTTTGGCCTTTTGCTCCATCTTCTAGTGCTGTGGAAGAGCTTTTGTACTATTAAAGCCATTTTTGGAACTGCACCGACTCGTGAGTTTTCATCTGTTCTCCCGGCGCCTCGGAGGTAGAAGAGAACCTCTGTCCTGGCACTGTCAGGGGACCCCGGCGGAGTTCCCGACATTTGGCGTCCCTGGGTGGGCATCTGGAGATCCCACCAAGTTGCTGATGAACTTTTCTTGAAGCTGGAAGAAGAACTACAACCGTGAGTTAAAATGGGTTACTTCTTGAAATTTTTTTTTTGTTCTGGCTTCACCTTCTTTTTCAGGTGATAGCAGTAATCTGACTTTGGTGATTCCTGCTTGTTTCAGAGAGTCATGAAATTAAATCTAGCAGACAGATTTTAAGTCTTGACGATAACCTAGAGAAAGAAAAGAGCATCAAGGAGGCAGACTCTCCAACCAAAATCTTTCGGAGTTAATACCTCCGAAGGCGAAGCGCCTCTAATGGAAAGGGATGCTCGGTTTGAAGGTTTCCCCAGAGCTCTTACAAGCTCTGATGAGGACCAAGGGGAGGAACAGAATTCCCTAGCCTGTCCAGGCCTCAAAAGTCCATTGTTCCTCCTGTTCTCAATTTAATAATAGTCCAAGAGCAAAGCTCTGGGAACGTTGCAACATTCCTCATGACTACTTTTTGTTTGGCCTTTTCTGGTGCTAACTCTTATGATTTTTGTGATAAAACTGCCCTCCCCAATGGGAGCTGAGTGCAAGTTTTGGTGAGCAAGCTGTTAAGTTTAAAGTAGAGGCTTTCCCAGACCTTTGGTTTAAGGAAATGAAAGGTCAGATTTCTTGGTGGCATCATTATTTAATTCAGCTGAAAGAGCTTTAGGCTCTACTACGTTGCCTGCCACTTTCTGTGCCCATAGCTTTCCATAGAAACAAACCGACTAAATTATCTGCTTTTGTCTGTCCGTCCCCGTGGCTGGGTTAGCAGACAATTACGATATGTGGAATTTATGGCAATGCTTCTGGCAAATGAATAGTTTTCGTGGAAATGTTATGGTAAAAAATTGTTGTGAAAAACAGAATCGGTTTTGAAACAAAAGATCTACCTTTCACCATTGTCTAGAGAGCCACGATACACTGACAAACCAAAACAGTAATCACCAAGTGATTATATGGATAGGTCAACCATCAATACCGGTCTAAAACACCAATTTTTTTCTAAAGTCTTAATTTTAAGTTGAAACTGCTGTTCAAACCTCCGGATTGGTTAATGATAATCTTGCTTTCGCGCCTGTTGAACATGGTCCATCTTTAATAACAAATTTCTTTGGCCTGTTGATCTTGGTTCCTTTAATAAAAATACCTTCCATTGCAGCCTGTTGATATGCTTTAGCTGGAGATAACCCCTTTCTTTCTAAAAAAAAAAAAAAAAACTGCCTTGGAGTGAGTTTAAAGGTTAAGGCACCTAAATAACCCTCCAAAAGAAGGTACCATAAAAATATATATTTTCTAAGTGTTTAATGTGTGTCTTTATGTTTCCTTGCTGCTTTGAAATGTTTAAAAGGTGAGAGAGAGCATGCGAATAACTCTCAAGGAAAAGGTATTTTGTAAGAATTTTCTAAGGTTTTTATGTATAGAAATGACTAATGAAGTGTTCTGATGTTTCAAGAGAAATGAAACGGATTCCCGGGTATGTATTCAGTATCAAGGTTTTAAAAACTTAATGAGTTTTCTAAAGTTCTGTTTATAGGTTAAAAAATTTTTAAAATAATTAAAAAAAAAAAAGGAGAAAAAAGGTGAACTCCAAGTATAGTGATCAATATCAAAATCTGCTAACAATAATAAAAGTTTTTAATGCTTTTGTTCAGAGATTTACAGGTAAAAAACTTGGCTGCTGCAAATTCCTTCTATGATGTTCCAGGCTTTGGACTCTGATCACAGTGTTCATACAAATAAGTTTGCCTAATCAATGAAAAAAGTTTTCTAAGATTCTGTTCACAGGCTAGATGGTGGAATGCAGTAAACTTGTGCTACAATGCTCAATACCGAGATTCCTAAAACAGTGTTCACTAGAAAAACTTAATCATTTGCAAAAGTTCCTTACGTTTTTTCAAAGGTGTGTGCGTGCGCGGGGCATGTTTGTGAATAATGTTGTGTCTATGTTATGTCTAAACTACTGCCTTCTCAATTGATTAATCGCTCCTTCGCTGACCTATTAGACTCCCAATTTTGTTCTCAATTCTCATACTTATCTCACTGCTCACCTGTGTTGGAGCTTCTTTATGTTCTCTCCATACCAGACTTGGATTCCTTCCTCATGATCTCTATTTGTGATTAATTTCAAAGTGTTTTTTCTCACCTAAAATTAAGTTATAGGTATGGTTACCGTGCCAGTGTTCCCTTGCTGAAGATGCCTTGTGAAATGCCTGTACCACTGTTCCAGAGACCTATTCCAATGCTTGAGAAGTTTGTTCCAGTGCTCCTGAAACCTGATCCAGTGTTCTGATAATACATCAAGTCCCTGATGATTGCTCTCCCGAGACTCATTCCTGTCTTCACCAATGCTGCTGTTCCAGAATCAGTTCTTCAGTTCTTCGGACCTTGTTCCAGAGATGTGACTTCATGGGGAAATTGACTCTCACTAATTTAGGACAATACAGGCTGTAGTCTGTTATGACCAAACAGCCAGAGACATTTTACTATGAACTTTACCGGTTCAAAAATTACGGACATTGGGACAACATATGATATTACCTTGTAATTGGAATTTTTCCTTTTCTGTTTCTCTCCCTGTATGTATTATTTAGAGTACTTGTATTTTTATATTTTTGTAAACAAAAAGGAGAGTTGTTGGAGGACATGTTTAGCTAATCTGGGAGTTTTGTTGTTTTGCTCACTCCCAGCTTAATCTTATTTAAGCCAATGTTCATTCTAATGAGATCTCTTCTATGTAAACACTTCTAGAGGGTGTGGCAGTTACAGAAGTCACCTTGATTGAATAACTTCTGACTTATACATCTACTAAGACTTCTATGTTTTCTAGATTGGGCACAGCTCCTCTTTATACCCACTGCACCCAACGTGGGGACAGTTAGAATTTACCAGGAGACTACCACCCTGGCTACGCTGAGACTAAAGGTAGACTATAGGAAGGATCATACTAGTTTGCTTAACAGCGAGTATGACCTTTCAGTACATGAGAACAAGATACTCAGAATCACCCTGGTGCAGATAATAATAAGGACCTTGTGGGTACCATCTAGATTACATGAAGCTCATGAAGTTAAGATGTATTACTTTATATCAGCCCCTCTCTCCAGTGTTTTACATAAGAGATAATCTCAGGATTAGTCCTTGGGTAACCTTTGTTTATACCTGCAATAGGGTGTGGCACTACACTCTGTTTAGGGTTCTTTGTTGGCATGACAACCTCCGGATTGGATTACTTTGGTGTATATAAGGGGCTGACTTGAGGCCCCTTCACCTTTCACCTTTGCCTTTTTGGTTCCTCAGCCTTCAGCTTTTGGCTCCTGGGCTTTGGCTTTTGGCTTTGGTCTTTTGCTCTTGGCCTTTTGCTCCATCTTCTAGTGCTGTGGGAAGAGCTTTTGTACTATTAAAAGCCATTTTTGGAACTGCACCGGACTCGTGAGTTTTCATCTGTTCTCCGCGCCCTCGGAGGTAGAAGAGAACCTCTGTCCTGACACTGTCGGGGACCTCGGCGGCGTTCCCGACACCCGAGCACCGCCAGGAGTAATTCCTGAGTGCAGAGCCAGGAGAAACCCCTGAGCATCGCCGGGTGTGACCCAAAAAGCAAAAAAAAAAAAAAAAAAAAAAAGAACAGAACCATAGCCCCACCACCACCACCACACACAGCCTCTGTGCCATCTGGTGGCCAGTGTGGGGGGACTCCTCAAGGGGAGTGACATGCTCTGCCAGTCCCATTAAGCCCCCTCCCCCCCCCCCACCCCCAGAAAAAGAAGCCAGCATCTGCTACCATATGAGCCTAATCTTTTTGGGTTTTGTTTGTTTCTTTGTGGGCCCACAGCCAGCAGTGCTCAGGACTTACTCCTGCTCTCTCTCCTGGAAGGGCTCAAGGGACCATACAGGGTGCCAGAGACTAAACCTGACTCTGCCATATACAAGGCAGGGGCCGTACCCACTACACTATCGCCTCCGACCCGCCATGAGCCATATCTTAAGGAAAGCAGTCTAGGAGGAGACAGGACCGCCAGGAGAAGCATCATTAAAACAAGTCTCCAGCTCCTGGGGGCCAGAGCCCTTCCTGCCTCCACTCACAATGGCCCTCCCTCCCTACAGCCCTACCACATTCCAGAACTGAAAGCTTGGAGAAGACAAAGAAAGAGCTTGGAGAAGACAAAGAAAGAGCTCACACAAGCCCTTCACATGTGTGCATCAATCCCCAATATATATACAACAGTAGGCTTTTATTGGGACAACTATGGATCTCCAGCATAACTGAATCTATCTAGGGATGGAGCGATAGCACAGGCACAGCGGGTAGGGTGTTTGCCTTGCACGCCGGCGACCCGGGTTTGATCCTCAGTATCCCATATGGTCCCCTGAGCACCGTTAGAGGTAATTCCTGAGTGAAGAGCCAGGAGTAACCCCCTGATCATTGCCAGGTGTGACCCCCAAAAAAAAAAAAACCTGAATCTATTATCCTCAGCCCCTGAAATTCTTTTTCATTTATCTTATACACAATTCCTAAATCCACCATATACTGAGTCCTGTGTTGGAACCAGTCACAGTCCTCCAGGCAAAACCACTATGATGTCACTTAACCTAGAAGTAGGAGAGATGAGGAGAAGCTTCAAAGAAAGGAAGGCCCGGTAGCGGGGGAGTCCAAGTGTGAAGCAGGAGCGACAGAAAGGATTCCCAGGCAGCGGCAACAGCATGTGTCATCGAAGCACGGGGTCAGCCTGGCCGGAGCTGGATCCCAAGGAAAGGACAGATAAAGAGGTGACACAATCAAGTGTCCAATGTGCCAAAGGAAGGACTCATGATTTTTATCACCAAGGGCTGAAGAATTATTAGTAGATAGCAAAAAAAGGAGAGACAGGTCTCTTCGGAAAAATCACACCAAGAGGGGCTGGAGAGAGCACAGCGGGTAGGGTGCTTGTCTTGCACGTAGCTAAACCAGGTTTAATCCCTGGCATCCCATATGGTCCCCCCAAGTACTACCAGCAGTAATTCCTGAGTGCAGAGCCAGAGTAATCTCTGAGCAGTGCCAGGTGTGGCCCAGAAACCAAACAAAACACCTTCCATTAAGAGACCCTGTACCATGATAGGAAGGAAAGAAAGGGAACGAGGGAGGACAAGAGGGAGGGAGAGCACCGTAAGGATAATATGAAGAGAACAAATGGAATAAGGGATACAGGTCTCTACAGGAAAATCACCCAAGAATAATGTGAGGGGAAACCCATATTGTGGACAACAGCTTGTTTCCTGGTGGCAAACAGATCCAAGCTGGCAGAGTGGCCCCACCATGACCATCTGGGTGGCCCAGGTCAGTTCTTTAGCCTTAGAGCAGAAGAAATTTCGACCTTTCAAAGCCTTATTAGGACAAAGTAAAGTAACAGATAGGAAGTACAAGTCAAGATAAAGTAACAAATAGTCAACAAACGTCAACTGCAGAGATGATGGAGATAATGAAAAAGGTGGCGTAATTATTGCCCAAAACAAATGCAAAAGGAACTAGACTAGGGGCCATCAATTCACTTGGCACCAAACAAGACCTGAAAGATGGCTGTGACTGAAAACCAAGAGGAGGAACAAGAGTCTGATGATAACCAGAAGAAGGAAATCAAGAAGCCCTGAAGGGAAGTGAGAAGAAACCCAGGAAGAGGCAACACTTCGAATTTAGGCAGGGGGACTCCGTTGCTTTGGCCACACACACAAAAAAAAAACTTACTGGCAACTTCACTGGCTAAATCAATGGGTGTGCATGCATGCATATGCGTGGTGTATGTGGCGGTGTATGTGTGTGTGTGGCGTGCGTGTGTGTGTGTGTGTGTGCGTGTGTGTGTGTGTGTGTGGTCTCTATTTCTCTTGCCTTCTCAGTCTCTCAGTAATGTCACGCTCCCTCTCCCTTCCTCCACCTCTCTGTCCCTCCCCCCCGCTTCACAATGCTCAGGGGACCAGAGACAAGTGCGTTAGCCCCTGTAGATACTCTAGTCTCTCAGTTCCTTTTGAAACCTTATTCTCTTCTACCCCCACCTTAGTTCTTTTCCACCCAGTTCCTGAAAAAACATCCAGTCCTAACCCACCTCTTTATCCCCACTCTCTCCTAAAGCATTATTGCACAGGACTAATCACCACGATAGCCTACAGATATGTTTCCACAGATCTTACTTCTCTCCAAGCTCCATACTGATCCCTCAGAGGGGGTGTAAGGCCTTACACAAACACAATGTACTCAAGATCAAACCCATTCCTTCCTCCACGGTTACTGTGTCTGCCACCCAGGAAGCCAAGGACCCTTCTTCCTCAGCTACGGTTTCGATCACAGAGCCATCCTCTTCTCTCCTCCTCTTTCTCAGTAAACCCAGTCCTAGCGGTAATGTGACTGAGTCCTTTCAACTGTATCCTTGCCTGTACACAGACCCTACCTCAATCCATTGTCCTCTGTGTAGCCGGGAATGACCTTTTCAAAAGACAAACTTGGTCATGTCACCCTTGGCTGAAAATCCTTCAAATGCTTCCAATTTCTTTTAAATAGGAGTGTTAAGCACATTAGGAAGAAAATTAAAGAAGGAAGGAGAGGTGAGACAATCAGCCTATTCCAATGAATAGAATGTGATTTGATTGGTCCCTCTCAACAAACCCTATTAACATAGGCTATCCAATTTGTCCCTTTCAACATCTCCATTAACATCACAGGAAATCAACCTAGCAACAGAATTAGTCAATCTCACCATACTTCATTTACATAGGATACAACCAATCAGATCAGACTCATCCTTCATTTACTAAGACTTAGCCAATCAAACAACAGAAATGACTAAGGGGCAGAGAATACAGAATTCCCTTTAAGATAAGGTAACCGTGTATGGGTATGCCAAGTCCATTAGAGAGCCAGCCTAGGTGAGATGTTTCGCCTTCTGCCTGGGTTATGAGCTCTGGAAGAAATAAAGAGCTATTACACTGAGGACAGCTGGTGATCTAGGTGCTATTTTCATTCTCAGTAAGAACCTGAAGTTAGATCTGCTACAGCACAGGCTCGTGGGTTTTCTACATTCCAGGCCTGTTTACATTTCCATTTGCGTCTCCAAAATTGTTATGCTTTCCCCTCTTGGTTCCATTACTCAGGGCAACTCTTTTTTAGTCCTTGCTAAACACAAGGCTCTACTTTTCCACATGACTTGTACATAACAATTCCTTCTGCCTAAGTGGTTCTTCTTCTCCTTTTACTTTGGTATAACTCCTCTGGCTGTTCCAAACTCATACACATATCTTACTCATAAGAAACATTGCTGAGCGCCCTAAGAAAAATTATCCTTAATATTATCTCTCAGAACTGCACTCCACGATCACAATTCTACATGTGTGCAGAATTGTTTAGTAATTTCTATTTTAAGTTAATCATCAACTCAGAAAAGTTCATAAACTGTGTGGTTTTTTTTTCTCACCATTGTACTCTCGATGACTAGACGGACACCTGATTCATATTAGACACCTAATAAATATTAAGTAAAAAATTAAAAAAGGAAAATAAATCAGAAGAAAATGATGTATCAGAATAAGGGAAGCTAGAGTCTAAAAATGCAGTACTTTACATTGAAGAAAATATAGGAAAAACCCTCCACGAGATTGAAGCTAAAGGCATCTTCAAAGGTGAAACATCACTAACAAAGCAACTAGAAGAAAAGATAAATATATGGGACTACATGAAACTAAAAAGCTTCTGCACCTCAAAAGAAACAGTGACTAAGATAAAAAGGCAGTCCACAGAATGGGAAAGAATATTCACCCAATACCCATCTGATAAGGGGTTAATATCCAGGATATATCAAGCACTGGTAGAACTTTACAAGAAGAAAACAAACAAACAATCAAAAAAATGGGGAGAAGAAATGAACAAAAAGGGGAGAAGAAATGAACAGAAACTTCAACAAGGAAGAAATCCGAATGGTCAAAAAACATATGAAAAAATGCACATCATCACTCATCATCAGAGAGATGCAAATCAAACAACAATGAGATATCATTTTACACCACGGAGACTGGCACATATTCAAAAGAGCAAGAACAACAAGTGCTGGCGTGGATGTGGGTAAAGGGGACACTCATCCATTGTTGGTGGGAATGCCGGCTGGTACAGCCTTTCTGGAAAACAATATGGATATTCCTCCAAAGACTAGAAATTGAACTCCCATTTGACCCAGCCATACCACTCCTGGGAATCTACTCTGGGAAGCCAAAAATACGCAGCAGAAACACCATCCCTACTTTTATGTTCAGAGCAGCATTATTCACAATAGCCAGAATCTGGAAACAACCAGAGTGCCCTAGAATTGATGACTAAATAAAGAAGATTTGGTACATCTACACAATGGAATACTATGCAGCTGTTAGGAAAAATGAAGTTATAAAATTTGCCTATAAATGGATGGACATGGAGAAGATTATGTTGAGTGAAATCAGCCAAAAGGGAGAGAGACAGATACAGAATGACTGCATTTATTTCCATGACATAAATATATATGTACATATTATGATACCAATATCCAAGGTCAAGTAAAACATGTATCAGGAGGTCTTGTCAAAGGTGGAAATTATCACAAACGTGTGGGAGTCAGAGGCTAGGTAAGATAGAAAAATGGAACAGTGTGCTAACAATTGTCGAGGGTACTAATACTAACCTAGAACTGAGCATTAAATACAGGCAAAAAGATACACTTGACAACCCTTTAATGTATGTTCTGTAATCCATAGTCTGGAAGGGAAGGAAAAGAGAAAGAGAGAGAAAGGGGAAAGAAATAAAGAACCTGCCATGGAGGCTGGCTGGGGGAGGGGGGGAGGGAACCAGGGTCATTGGTTGTGGGAGATGGGCACTGGTGGAGGGAATGGTGTTGGAACACTGTATGACCAAAACCCCCAATATGAACGTTTTAATTGTATATCTTTGTAATTGTATATCTCACAGTGGTATAATGAAATACTTAAAAATAAAAAGTACTTTAGAGATTAAGAATGACCCAGACAGATTCAACTGATTCTATCCTAAACAGATCAGTCATAGGAAGAAAACAAGCTGCCAACACATTTTCTAAAAGTTTCATTCATCCTTATAACAGTACAGTTCAAACTGTGTACAAAATTGTAGGTTAATATTGATAAAGACTGTTTTAAAAGCCATGTAAAAAGCTTTCTTCTTTTTATTTCAAAAGGCACTTTCTGCTAAGAGGATTGTTAGAAATAACATTGAAATTGCAGATTACCTTCATCAGTGTACCATGTATTTTTTGATTTGGGTTGTGGTTGTGAGTCAACAGAAGACCCATTTAAGGTATAAAATAATTCAGATCTGTTTCTATTTCCAGGGTCTGAGGTAGATCCTATGGAAAAAGAAAACTTCCTTTAAAAAATCAGCATGTTGTGATGCTTTTAATAAGAGAAATTAATATGCATGCAGTGTTAACCACTAGTTACATAATGAACAGATGTATACAATACAATCTATTACTATCTTCAGTTTTTAAAAGTTGATGACCATTTGGTAATGCCAAAAGAGTCCATATGCAAAGGAACAGGAAGCTGAAAGCAAAGCCTGCTTTTAAAAATAATAAATTGTTTTTTAAAAAAAATAATTCCACATGCCATAGCTTATAGCTTTCAAATGTCAAATTTTTCATTACCCAGTCTTATTTAAGGAAGCTGTCATTTCACAAATTTAATCTATTTAAAAATGACTCCTTTTGGGAACTCTCATCCACTGCCGGTGGGAATATCAACTGACCCAGCCTTTCTGGAACAATATGGACATTTCTCAGAAAATTAGGGACTGAGCTGCCAGTATGACCCAGCAATTTTACTTCTTGGCATTTACCCCAAGGAACCAAAAATTCTATTGAGAAAAGACATTTGCACTTCTATGTTTATTGTAGCACGATTCAAAATATCCAAAATCTGGAAACAGCCCACGTCCAAGAACAGATGACTAGATGAAGAAACTATGGTGCATATATATAATGGAATACTACGCAGTTAAAAAGAAAAGATGAAGTTATGCAATTTGGTGCTTCATGGATGGAGCTGGAGAATACCATGCCGAGTCACGTTAATGGGCGAGAGACACCCAGAATCATCTCCCTCATACGTGGTATATGAAGAAACAATAAGGAAACAACAAACATCTGACCCAGCAGAACCTGAGAACTGGTCTTCAGTACGGAGAATGGCCTGGGGTGGGGAGGTTGAGAGGGACGGGTGAAGCTGGAGGGGGACGCTGAGACAACCGTGATGCGGGGCTGGCGCGGGTGGGTTGTGCCCGGCAGCCTGCGGGGTCGGCTCCCTAGGTCCCCTGAGCCGAGGGGGGGACGGGAAAAAAAAAAAAGATGACACTCGGGAGGGTGTGGCGTTGGAATGTTTGATGCATGAACCCTGCCATTATCAGTATTTTCAATCAAGTGCCTAAAATAAAAATTTTTTAAAAGGGGGGGGGGGAGGGGTGGGTGCAAAAAAAAAAAATATATATAGCTCCATTCTAAAGGAAGGCAATATTAAAAATGCTGTGGGTCGCCGGGGGAATTGGAGAGAAGAAACCCGAGATCCCCCAGTATGAGCAAACAGCAAAAAAAAAAAATTAAAAAGATATAAGGTTTAGGGGTTAGGGGCCAGAGTGATAGTGCAGTGAGGGAGGGCACTTGCTCAGGACATGGTCAACCCTGGCTCCATCTCTGACACCCCATACGGCCCCCTGAGGCACACCAGGATCCATCCCTGAGCAAGGAGCCAGGAGAAAGCCCTGAGCACCTCCAGGTGTGGCCCAAATAACCAAACAATAAAAGCAAAAGATTTAAGATTGAAATGGTTTGGAATTACTAATTAAATGCCTTGCTTAATTTCTGAATAAGTCTAAAAAGATAAAAGAGTTGGAGTATTTTTTTTCTTTAGTTTTTGGGCTGCACCTAGCTGTGCTCAGGAATTACTCAGGCTCTGCTCAAGGGCCACTCCTTGTGGTGTTTGGGAAACTAGGTATGCCCGGGATGGAACCTGGGTCAGCTGTATGCAAAGCGTTTTCCAGTACTATCTCTCTGGCCCTAAGCATATAATTTCTCATATCAACTATAAATGAGAAAGAGTTATTCTACCAATATCAGACACTCCAAAACATGATTCCCTTCTCGGTACAAGAGAACACGCAATTGCTAAGAGAAACAGGGTCTCCAGAACTCACCAAAATAAATTTTTCCCATTTAAAACATTACTTTATACATATATATATATATATATATATAATAAAACTGCCACAGCACAAGTAACATCTCTCAACACAACCTTTAGACTACTTACACATACGAACATAGCAAGTGCCATCCTATCTAGATCAGGAGGCCAATATAAAAAAAAATACTATTACCTACACACCCCATTATCAGTCTCGCCAGATCAAATATCACATATAATAGGCTGAGCCACACTCAGGGGGTGCTTAAAGTCTACTCCTGGCTTTGTGCTCAGGGATCTTTCCTAGCAGTGATTGGGGGACTGTATGCAGTGCTGGGAACTGAGCCAAGATTGGCTGTGTGCAAGGCAAGAACCTTAACTCCTGTACTATCTCTCTGGTCCCACATACAATGTTATTTGTAGGGTGTTCTTTTTCTTTAATTTTACATTTAGGGCCAATACTGAGCAGAGCTCAGGATTTACACTCCTGGCTCTGCTCAGGCCCCTGGCAGGGATCAGGGAACCACTTGCAGTACTTGGGACTGAACCAGAACTAGCCACAGACAGGGCAAGCTGGTGCACTCACCTGCTGCACTATCTCTCTTAAAGAACAATTTACTTTTGTATGAGCTGAAACCAGTTTTGTTCACTAGGTAAAGAAAAAAAATTCTTCTAACCCATAAATGTATTAACAAAAATTCTTAGTTGCTCTACAAACTGCTTAACTTTTATAACTTCCACCCTTAGATCTTACTTCCAAACTAGTACCACAGCTAATTAGCAAAATCTACCTGATTTCTCATACTTTAGTATTTTTATCATATAGAATATTTTTTTTTTGCTTTTTGGGTCACACCCAGCGTGCTCAGGATTTCTCCTGGCTCTGCACTCAGGAATTACTCGGCGGTGCTCGGGGACCTTGGGGCGGAGGGCAAGGCGGCACCTGGGCTCTCTCCCCTCATATAGAATATTAACTATAGATAATTAGTCTGCACGGTGGTGCAATTTTCTAAAATAGTACAGGAAGTGCTCCCCAAATCCAGCTGATGTGAAGCAGCAAGAGACAGCACTCGAGGAAAACTCTCATTAGTTAGAATTAAAAACTGTTGGGGGCTGGAGAGATAGGAGGGGTGAAGCTGCTGGCCTTCCATAGGGTGAGTCTGGTTCAATCCTCAGTACCTTGTATGGAGCCCTGAGCACAAAAAATATCCCTCACCAAACCCCACCCCAAAAAAAAAAAAAAAAGGTGGGCATGGCAGGGCAGCTCATACCGGGGCTAAAGTGCCTGACTCACATTCCGCTGAGCCCAGTTCAATCCCTGGCTCTACAGGGCGCCTGCATCCACAGGCCCTAGAGCTGAACTGCAGCACTGGGAGGCACAGCGGGGCCACTTGAGCTCTGCTTAGGAAGCCCCAAGGAGAGGAGGGGAAGGGAGGGAGGAATGATGTTAGGAACTCTTGGATTGAACAACAGCACTTATAAAGCTTTTTAAAAATAATAAAAAATAAGTAAACGACTAAGAATGTATGCAAGAAAGTTTACATAAGCAATGAACATAACATAAACCTTTCAAATATGGAGGCAAATCCGAGGTCTGGGCAATAACTACCACAGCAGGGGTGCTGCATGGGGTGTCCGGGCTGGGAGTGTAAGGAGAGACCATGCTGATGGCATGTGGTGTTGAAATTTTGTATTCCTGAAACCCTATCATGAACTGCATCGTAACTCACAATGGCTAAATACACGTGATCTTTAAAAAAGAACTGTGTCCCATTAATCCTTACCTGTAACCTTTGGTTTACTATGACTGGAAGAACCTTTGTCCCCAACACCTCTTGACATAAAGGCAAGTTTGGAAGGCCTCCTTTCCTGTGTCACATTATCTGAAACAGTAGACATGTGTGTTTTTTATCTATAAAGACAAACTCTTATAGAGAAGAAACAATCATGCAAACAATGAGAACGCCAACAAACCCTCTAACCAAAAGAAAGAAATTATTTTTATTATAATTCTACAGATTCATAAAGGCCATCAAAGGAATTGAAAGGGATAATGCCAAAAAAAGAAATCAATACTCTACTTCAAAATATAATTTCTACAAGAAAATACACCCCAAATACAATTCACCTAAAAGCTTTGACTTCTTGAAAATGTAATCCCTTTCTGTCAGTTTTATTTGATGTGTTAAAACACTACAAAGAAAACCTTACACAGTTTTTTGTAGGATTTCCTAAATCAATATTCCCAGGACAGTCCTTTGTATTATGAAGTGTTCTATACTCACTTCTAGAAGATTCTGAGCTAAACAAAGATAAATGGGCTTTTTTAGGGCATAGCACCAGAACATTTAATATGCTAAAATGAGCTGTGAAACTCTCAAAGAGAGACAGAGTAAACTTAACCAATACTAATTCTTTTGCCACTCTACTTAGCCTTTCGGATAAAGGATCTCATGAATCATGGTTTGGAAAAAGTCTGGTTAGAAACATATATGAGGGCCAGAGAGATAGTCCAGCAGGGAGGGTATTTGCTTTGCAAGTGGCCAACCAAGGTTCTATCCCCGGCATCCCATATAGTCCCCCGAGCACCACCAGGAGTAATTCCTGAGTGCAGAGCCAGGATTAACCCCTGAGCATTGCTGGGTGTGACCCAAAAAGCAAAAAAAAAAAAAAAAAAAGCATCAGTACACAATGCAATACTATGCAGATGTTAGGAAAAATGAAGTCATGAAATTTGCCTTCAAAAGGATGGACATGGAGACTATCATGCTGAGGGAAATAAACCAGGAGGACAGATACAGTAGAACATGCCAATTGTTGGACCACATGTATGTGGGGCGGGAAGGAAGGTAGGTAAGACAGAGAAGGGAACGGTTTGAAAATAACAGTTGGATATAGTAACACTGGACTAGAAGTGAGTATTGAAAGTAGGAAAAGGGGTATACATGATAACCCTTCGTGTCTGTACTGCAAACCACAGTGCTCAAAGGGTGGTGGGGATGGAGAGAAGAAAAGTACCTGCCATAAAGGCAGGCTTAGAGGGCGGGGTGGGAGGGAAACAGGTCATATTGGTGTTGGGAAATGTGCACTGGTGGAGGGATAGGTGTTGGAACACCGTATGACTGAAACCAAGTCATGAACAGCTTTGTAACTGCCTATCACCCAGTGATTCAATTAAGAAAAGAATAAAGCAATTAAGTATCCGTTCTTAAAACACACATGTTGAGAATAACACCAATATGGATGTAAACACATATTCATATAAATAGGAAAAAAAAATATATAGTGTTAATAATGCCAAAAGTTGAATTTTAATAATTTTTAAGAGAAAGTATTCAGAACAATTTTAAGCATGTATAGCAAATTTAGCAGCATTATTTTCTGTACAAAGACCACTCCATACCTTCCACTGATTTTTGTAAGATATTTACAAACTGAGCAAGCGAATACAAAAAGTTAAGTTTTGAAAGCTTTCCCCTAAAGTTCACTAGCACATTAGTAGAGTCAACATGAGACTTAGGAGTCATACCTGATAAAGCTGTGATCAGCAAAAACGAATCACCACATTGGATTTTTGAGAAAGAAAAAGAAAAAGATAGGAAAATGTTTACATTTCAAACACAAGGAAAAGATTTAAAAAAAAAAGAGGAAATAATAGTGAATCTGTTATATACAAATGCTTGGTAACTCTTACCATGACTAGAGAAGAAAGAAATTATATTAAATTACACCCTAGTGTCTCAGAATATGATGAATGGTATAGTATTTCAGTTCAAATGTGACCATACATAGCAGCCACAGATTTTATGTCAGTTTTTCTTTTTCTTTTTTTGCTTTTTGGGTCACACTTGGCAAGACTCAGGGGTTACTCCTGGCTCTTTGCTTAACTCCTGGCAGTGCTCCGGGACCATATGGGATGCCGGGATCAAACTCTGGTCGGCTGCAAGCAAGGTAAATGCCCTACCCACTGTGCTATCACTCCGGCCCATTTTATGTCAGTTTTTCATCTTTCAGATTTTTTGTGGTTTTTTTTAAGAAGCAAAAAAAAAAAAAAAAAAAAAAGTGGGGTGTGACCATTAAGACATTTTTGGGAAAAGAATAAGTGTTAATGTTACCGAACAAACAAGATGTGATGGTGACCATTTCACAGTGAAATACCTAATTACCATGTTTTATATAAAAGAACAGCTATTGTAAATGGCGATGGTAAAAGAAGAACCACTTATGAATACTAGCACAATGTTTCCATTCAAAAATCCCTAAATAATACACTGAGAGCTACTGTGAGTATAAAACTTGTAGTCACTGACAAAAGTTCCCATATTGCAGTATATAAATTGGCTAGAGAAATCATTTCCATCACTAGCTGTGATTAAGTCCATTTTTAAAAGATATAATGGGTGCCACCCTCTCTGTGCACTGCAGTCAGTGGCATTTCCAACAAAGGCTGCAAACAAAGGCTTGTCTTCACCAAGGAGCCTGGCAGTCGAGGGGCTGGGGAGGGGGAAGTCAAACGGGACCGAGAAGGCCAGTGCTGCAGGGCTCCAAAGCTCATATCCAGAAACACGCTTTATCTCCTGCAAGAGCCTGAGTCGGAGAAGGGTCGAATACCGTTTTTGAGGACTCAACACGTCTATGGAATCCAACATGCCACATCTAACCTGCCCTCCAACAATTACATACCAAGCACTTCCGGTCTCGTTTCTCACAATTATGTTCATAATCCAAAGCCAAAGTCTTTTACTTAAAATGAATTTTTAAAATGTTACCATCTCAGGAAAGATATGGGAAAGTAAACAAAGGAAAAGAAATTCAACAGTCAATTTTGCAACATTAAAATCATCCTTAAGGGGTTGGAACTATATTCCAGCGGGTAGGGCGTTTGCCCTTGCATGCAGCCAACCTGGGTTCGATTCTGGCATCCCAGATGGTCCCCGAGCACTGCCAGGAGTAATTCCTGAGTGCAGAGCCAGGAGCAACCTCTGAGCATCACCTGGTGTGACGCCAAAATAAACAAATACATTAATTAATTAAATAAAATTATCTTTAAGAGGATTCATTTAAGGATAAAAGAGACATGAGATATTTAAAGGGATATCATGAGCGTCCACCAAACAACAAGCATAAAAATGTACACATCTACAAGCCAGGAACAGTCTATTCTTTTTAAAAAAAAAAAAAAGGAACAAATTGTGGACTATTCCTAAAAGAGACTATGACACAGCAATTATATTGAGTAAAAGGAAACAGACCAAAAGAATATATACATATATATACATACAAATGTATATATATATAGCATACACAGCAAAACTATACACTCAAAGTCCTCAACCAGCAGCTCATCCATCACTCACTAACTTCAATGGGAAAAGAAATACATTCAAGAGAATCTTGGGTAAGAAATCATAAAAGTAAAATGGGCTGGAGAAATAATATAGCAGGTAGGGCGCTTGTCTTGCACACAGCCAACTCAGATTTGATCTCTGGCATCCCATATGGTCCCCTAAGCACTGCCAGGAATGATCCCTGAGGGGCTAGAGCAATAGCACAGTGGGTAGGGTGTTTACCTTGCACGAAGCCAATCCCGGTTCGATCCTTGGCATCCCATATAGTCCCCTGAGTACCATCAGGCGTAATTCCTGAGTAAAAAGCCAGGAGTAACCCCTGAGCATCGCTGAGTGTGACCCAAAAAAGCACAAAAAAAAAGGAATGATCCCTGAGTACAGAGCTAAGAGTAACCCCTGAACACAACTGGGTGTGGCCCAGAAACAAAAAAAAGAAATTATAACAATGAATAATAACAATGTTTATGAATATGAATAACAATTTAAATAGAAAAAAAACTACTTAACTGATATACTGCTGAAATCATGAGAACAAGTGAACATTATTCAGACCCAAATAAGAATTTAATGTCCACAGGGAAATTCACTGAAAAAAAATGCAATATTTAAGTAGAATGCTATATTATGACAGTCAATACCAGATATACTATATTTAGCAACTAACCAAAACCAGGTGAAACTGCGCATTTTTAAAAAAGGCACATGGGGCGGGAGCGATAGCCCAGCAGGTAGGGCGTTTGCCTTGCATGCAGCCGGCTTGTGACGGCCCGGTTTCGATCCCCGGCATCCCATATGGATCCTCGAGCACCGCCAGGAGTAATTCCTGAGTGCAGAGCCAGGAGTAACCCCTGAGCATCTCTGGGCGTGACCAAAAAAAAAAAAAAAAAAAAAAAAAAAGGCACAACTTTATGTTCTATGCCATCTTCTTTGCAGATAGCATCAGACTTATTCTGAGATCTGGCACTTCCAAACAACCTGCTCGGCTTCCTATGCCCTGTGTGAGCAGACAGGCAGCATCAGAGGGATTCAGGCTGACGATCTTTTTATGGGGAGATCATTTAGCATTTTCCATCAAAAGGTAAAACATGTCTTTCGATCCACCGACTGCATTTTCAGAAAATTACCTTTTATAATATCTTGTACATTTTTTCACAAAATATGAGCTCAATAAGTCTTATCAAAAACTTATTAGATGTCACACATAAAAAAAAATTCTCAGTAGACCTGATGTCAAGTGGGAGAGACAAAATATAGAAAGATAGTGCCCGAGAGATTAGCACAAACGGAAAGGTGCTACCCTTGAATGAGTCTGACGAGATATAGTCCCCCGAGCCTGACACAGTGATCACTGAGTGCAGAGCCACAAGAAAGCCCTAAGCACAGATAGAGTGGCCCCCAAAAAAATAACATAAAATAAATTAAAAGTAAAGCGCAGGGGCCAGAGTGATAGCACAGCAGGTAGGGCATTTGCCTTGCATGCAGCTGACCTGGGTTTGATCCCCAGCATCCCATGGTCCCCAAGCACAGCCAGGAGTAATTCCTGAGTGCAAAACCAGAAGTATCCTCTGAGCATTACCAGGTGTGACCCAAAAAAGCAAAAAATTAAAAATAAAGAAAATAAGGAAAAGTAAAGCACAAAATTGGTCTCCAAAATGATCTAGAAAAGTTGGAAGACAAGATAGCTCTAATGATCTAATAACGTTGAGTTTGAATAGGGACGAATAAAGTAGTACTGCATGTTCCCAAAACGAAATGTGCAAGGTTGAAAGCAGAAATAGAAATAATGAGGAACAAGACTGAGGATTTCAATCAAAGCTGAACTCAGTACTCATGACTTCGTTTGCTTAATAAGTACATTTACTGGCTCTGCAAGCCCATGAACACATACCTTGATTGATTTTCTATGTCTCTTTGCTTGCTTTTTTCTCTGGAGAACACCCAAATTCTCTCCTATATATGAACTTTCTCTACCCTCATACCCTCACATCTAAGTTAGTTTCAATAGAAAAAATATGCTTCACACACACACAAAAAAAAATTTTGTATGTATAACCTACTCCATGCAAGCAGGCCCCCTCTGGGAATATAATTTAGACTTCGACAGGACTGTCCCAAAATCTTTTTTGCCTCAATCCTAGAGAACATAAGCCCACACTGTCCCATTCTAGAGGACATCAGCCTATATCTTCTGTAGCATCAAAGATTGCAATGCTCGGGGCGGAGCGATAGCCCAGCGGGTAGGGCGTTTGCCTTGCACGTGGCCGGCTTGTGCCGGCCCAGGTTCGATCCCGGCATCCCATATGGTCCCCCGAGCACCGCCAGGAGTAATTCCTGAGTGCAGAGCCAGGATAAACCCCTGAGCATTGCCGGGTGTGACCCAAAAAAAGCAAAAAAAAAGATTGCAATGCTAGTAGTATTTGGCTTATCATATATATACATATACATATATATATATATATTATATATATTATATATATATATATATATATATATATATATATATATATTCTTGACTTCATGGAACACAAATATTGATGAAGGTATGTTTTAGTAGCCCCAAACTGAAAACAAATCAGATGTCTTTCAGGGGACTAAGTGAAAGTCTGGCACGGTAGCAACATGGGCACGCTACTTGACAACACAAAGGAAGCAAACCATTGATACACAATACGGATGAACCTCCAGGGAATTAAGAGGAGAGGAGAAAAAAAAAACAGGGCCAGAGAGATAGTACAGTGGGGGGCATTTGCCTTGCATGTGTCTGACCCAGGTTCAATCCCGGCATCCAATATGTTCCCCAGCACCGTCAGGAGTAATTCCTGAGTCCAGAGCCAGCATCTCTGGGTATAACCAAAAAAAAAAAAAAAAAAGGGAGAGCAACAGAAATGCCAGATCCAGAGAGCTACACCTATACTATTCCATTCATACAGCATCTTGAGATGACATTATGGAAGTGGAAATACATTAGTGGCTCCCTGAGGTGGAGGAGGAGGAGAGCAGGAGGCAAGGGATGTGGTGACAGGCGAGGCAGCCAGAAGAATCCAGATGGGAATAGGAGTGTGCTGGATCATAACTGTCAATGCCAACAGACCAGCTGCCGGCTGAACTCTAGATCTCTAAGCGGTAACCCCGGGAAATCTATAAAGGATGAGCAGGAGCTCTCTGCTTTGTTCCCGAGAGTTGCATGCAAAGCCTATAATAATCTCATATTTTCAGAGCATATAGCTGTCAATGCCATCACTCTACTGCCATGCTGAATTAACCCAGGGAAATACACAGACACATACACACACACAGATAGACACACACACACACACACACACACACACACTCAGGGACTGGGGAGACAGTACAGGGATTAGGGTGCATGTCCACTTGACCACCAGTACCATATGCCACACCCCAGCATCAGAAAGTCTCTCCCCTCATCCCCACCTTCTCTGCCCCCGAGGATGCACTGGAGACCCCAAGCAATGGCAGAATGGCTCTGGTGGTCACTGAGCACTGTCGGGATGACACCGGTGGTCCCCCCAGAAACATCCTCTGGCCTGAGCATTCAATCACTGGATGAATTGGTCAACAAATGCTGAAAATGCCCTCAGCTGCCCCAAGCACTGCTTGGAAGCTTAACCTCGAAAGAATTCAAAAAATAGAGGCTGGAGCAATAGTCCAGCGGGTAGAGCAATTGCCTTGCACGCAGCCCACCCAGCTCTAATCACCCATACTGTCCCGGAGCCCATCCAGGAGTGATCCCAGAGGGCAGAGCCAGGAGTAAACCCTGACCAACCACCAACGAAACAAAAACAATTGTTCAATATAACAAATTAAAGATTTGGACTACAGTTCATTGCATGTCAATTTCAGCTCATTAAAACAAGTAGCACACAGAAGAGGCAAAACTAGGAAAACTGAAAAATGTAAATTTAAAAATCCAGGATACAAAAGAAAATTAGGCAGTTGGGGGGTCAATCTAGGGAGAGAAAGTTCTCATTGTCTTACAATTCTATACAAATATGCACTGCACAGCTAAAAAAATAAAACTGTCATTATATTCCCAAGCCCCAAAACAGAATGGGCTTGAAATAGCAGAACCGTCTAACTTAGGAAACCACTACATGACAACTCCTCACAAGGCCTCAGGAGCCTGAATACAGGAACTTGGAGCGAGCACCCCTGCAGGCCTGAGACCTTGAGTCTGACCCCCAGGACTGGCCCCAGGCACATGTGACCTGGTGCACTTGTGTGATCTCCAACACCACAGTGACAGAAAACAGTGTCCGGGGTACTGCGACCAAGCATGTGACCCGGTTCGTGCCACAAAGATAAGAGATGGCAAAAACTAACCTGAACGCAGAGTCCAACGCCAATACGTCCTCATTTTTAAATACTTAAAATGGAGTAAAAATAATTGTTTGTTTTTGGATCAACTTAGTGATGCTCGGGTTACTCTTGGCTCTGCACTCAGGAATTACTCCTGGCGGTGCTGGGGAATCATATGGGATGCCAGGGATCAAGCCCAGGTTGGCCGCAAGCAAGGCAAAGGCCCTGCCCGCTGTGCTGTATCTCTGGCCCTTAAACGGGGAAAATTTCAATAGATGGAAGACATATTCATGTTTGAATGCACACTGTTTTCAGAAGCCCATCATGACAAGCAAATAAATGACTGGGATCAATTCTCCCCCCAGTCTTACCAGTTCAGCAACTGCTTTACAATTTTTTCACAAATGATGGAAATAATAACTTTGAACAAATAAAGTCAAGTGGAGTTGTGGGGAGGTGGTACAAAACCAAAGAAAGAGAAAAATCTCATTATCTCTCTTTTTCCTCTTACGAAAAGAATGTTAATGAGTAAATAATACACCGAAGACCAAATATTCTAAATTAATTTTCACTTAGGCAACATTACTTTATAAAGTCTATTTGAAAGTTTATTTGAGTCTATTTGAGACTCACAGACACGGGGCAGAGCTGCTACTGGCTCTCCCTGTGCCCAGCTGCTCATGAGGTGCCCAGGAGGGATGGCGGGTTCTAGCCCTGGCCCCCCAGCCCAGCAGAGCCTCGCAACAAGTCAGACGACCCCCCCACTCAATGAGGGCCTCCATTTTCCACATCCGGACTTCCCCCTCATCAGAACTCCACCCAGCAGACCAGCCTATCACAGCCTGGCTCGCACGGCCGCAAGTGGCCTCGCAGTTCATCAATAAATGCTGGATTTTGAGATGACTACAAGAGTATGCTACCCACACAGCAGAGCCTGGCAAGCTACCAGTGTTGTATTTGATATGCCAAATACCAGTAACAATTATAGACCTCATTCCCATGACCTGATGGAATGGTTTGAGTCTCTTTATGTTCCTGGAGCAAGCAGGTGCCCTTGGGCTCTACTTGCATGAGACAGGACATAAGGAGAAATTACTGGCCCACTTGAGCAAATCGATGATGAACGGGAAGACAGTGACAGTGACAGTGATTTGAAAGTTTAATTCTGTTGGCAAAGAAGTGTAATTTGATGCTATGTTATAAAACTGGTATTCTTAATTATCCGCTCAGCACAAATAGAAATCAAGGTTTTTTTTTCTTTCTTTTTTTTTGGGGGAGGTTACATTGGTAACCAGCACTGCTCATGGGTTACTCCTGTCTCTGCACTCAGGAATTACTCCTGGCGGTGCTCAGAGGACTATATGAGATGCCAGGGATCGAACCCAGGTCAGCCATGTGCAAGGCAAATGCCCCAGCAGCAGCACTGTGGCTCCAAGGTGGAAATCAAGCTTTAAAAGATTAAAAAAAAAATCCTCATTATTTCCTCTCCCTCCTGCTCTGAGAGCCAGTAATTAATTTAAGACAGTGGCAGACACTCAGTTCTAAGGGCAGAGGGAGTCTGAGGAGGATCCCAAGGGGACCTGGTAACTAACTTTAATGCCCTTGGCTGCACATTAAAATGGAATTATAAATGTTTTAGAAGATAACTACTACTAAAGAATTCATTGTCAGGTTACATGTAATTCCATTACAAGAAAAATTAAAATAGCGGCCTATTCTTTTCTTTCCAGCACTACTGCAGAACACAAAACCACTTACATTGCAAACCAAATTAAGATGTGGGGAAAAGAAAGAACCATAGCTCTAGAATTTTGGCGGGTAGTGAATAGAAAGCATCTCAATATTTATCCCACAGCAAAGAGAAAAATATAATTATGACGAAACCAATTATTTATTCCAGGTTATCTACTTAAATTACTAATACTTAACTAATGATTTCCCGTGTCCCAACTTGATATAGTACATAATATTTATAAAATATAAAAACGACCAAAGAATTTCAATTAAGGCCAGTAAAATGGATAGTCACACTAAAGTTTAGAGGTTTCAGAATCTTACCCTCAGTTTGCACTTTTAATGAAAAAAGAAAAACAAAACTTTAAATTTTGAAAGAAAATTGAATTACATTTATCCATGTGATTTTGAAGAAATCCAAAATATTAGTACAGAATTGGTGACTTCATGTGAATATATAAATAAGTTTTAAAAACTGATTTCATAAAAGGCAAAGCAGCAAGTTAACTTTGTAAAATTAGCATAACTCATAGATTTTGCTGAAGACAGGAACTCTCAGCCTCACTGGTACTGACCCTTGAGGCCAGATCCTCAGAAACGCCAGAGGGATGGCCTGGGAGCTGTAAGGTCCAGCAGTGCCTTCCCGAGCCACTAGATGTGGACAGCACCCCCCCAACCCACCGCCCACCCCACCGCGTGTCCATCGAAGATGTCTCCAGTCTGCCAAACACGCAATGGAGCAATTGACCCTACTGAAAACTACTTATTTTGAAACATAACTATTTTTGTAGAAGGTTTAATACTAATTTTTTAAAAAATCTTAAATTTCAGTTCTTACATGTTAAAACAGTCCCATAGTTTAGTTAACAGCGTAAGAGTATCACGTTCAAACAATAATCAAACCATGAAAAATAAAATCTAGCAAAGTGCATCCCACCGACACAGATATACCTCCCTTTCCTAAAATAAATGCTCTCCATGTTATAAAAAGGCTATTTAAAAAATAAACTCGTGTTGAGTAAGCTTATGGCCAACCATCTCTCCTAGGATAATAAATACGAACTTTGACAAATTATAAAGTGCAGCTAACTTCCTGCAGACAGAGAAAGCAGACCTTGTTGGCAGATTATAGGTGGAGACTTAAAATCTGGAAGAAAGGCACAATCCAAAATTCTTCAACAGAAAAAAACAAATTTTTTTCCCTGACCCCATTCCAGAAAAAAAAAAAAATCACAATTGGGGCCAGGCAGAGAGACAGTCAGGCCTGGCATGCAGAAACCCAAGTAGGAAGCCAGAACCCCACGGTGGCTTCTCAAGGTGTGGCTGGGGCAGGGAGGAGGTGGGGCCCCAGCAGCACCAGGCTTCGGGGATCTAGTATCACCTAACGTTCATCCGTGTGATTCTGATGCACAGGGGCTTGGAGGGAGGGTGCGGGTGCCCAGTACACCGACCACTGCTTAAGAGGCCCCCAATGACACACATACACAAAATACAGGACACAGTAGAAGTTCACAAGTGATTCTGATGTTGGATTTGATTCACTTGGGGAGCCACGCCCAGTGGTGCTGGAAGCTACTGTCAGCTCTATGCTTGGAGGCCGGCAGACAGGGAAGAGACCCCATGCTATTGAACTTTCTGGGAATAGAACTACGAGCCTTAATGCTGTCCTGAGCCATCTTGTGGATACAGGAGCCATGGTGTGATTAGACCTTTACCTGGAACTACCTAGAAAGCTGGACTCACCTTACAAGAGAAGATCCAGCAGGAACAGAAGTGAAGAAAAACAGTTTTAAAAGAAGATCACCCCCAACTCTACCCGCCCCATTGGCAACTCCCTGGAAATAGACTTTTACTTAGGTGAATGCCCAACTTGGGGGCAGCTTGGGAAAAGAAAAACCTATAAAAGCCACCTTGAACACAGGAAGGGCATGTGTATGCTGCCCGAGCCCATGTGGCCGAGCACTTGCGGTGCCTGACACATGTGGTAGCCGCGTCTCCCCTCCTGAGATGTGTGCACTCTCTCTCACTTGCTCTCCCTCCTTTCCCTCCTCAGAACTTCCAAATAAATTCTGTTTCTACTTCACTGCTTGTCTCCTCCTGAAATTGTCCTTCAGAGAGGCAAAGACGAGAACCTGCAAGGCCTGGGTAAGGCCCAGCCTTCCCAGTGGGTCCAGGGAGGCAGATTGGGAGAAAGTGACCATCTCTCTCCTTCCAGCCTCACAAAAACTCACAGAAAGAAAAAGAATAGAATCCTTTCCTTCACTATTTGAAGAAATAATGGCCAATTTTTTTTATTGTGTTGAAAGAAAAAAATAAACAAATCCCAGAAGTTTATAAACTCTAAGCATAAGAGATAAGAAAACCCGTTCTAGGCTGCGGTGGTTCAACTATTGTAAACCAAATTTCATGAGAAAAATCTTTTGAAAGCATCCAGAGAAAAACAGCAAACTAAATTATATACAACCACAAGTGATTCAAAAGATGATGGACTTTTCATTGGAAACTACCGGTTATAAATTAGTAAAAAGTTAACTGGAAAGCAGAAATGAGAAAAATACAAAGCCAGAATTGTCTATCACACCAAGTACCCTTCAAAGAGTAAATATATTATCAAAGAGAAGAAAATTCATTTCTAGAAGACAAGCACTTCAACAAACAAGATCTTCAAGATAAAGGAAAACGATAGCAGATCCTTTTTAATTCATATAAACCATTATAACGACAAATTTTTCCTATGGGTTTTTAACATACATGGATACGATGTACATGACAACAGATATGAAAGATGGGGAAGAAGAAACCAACAACTGTTTACAAATTTACAGTTTCCTTTCTGGTTTTTTTTTTTTTTGGAAGGAGTGGGGGAACTACACCCAGCAGAGGTCAGAGGCTACTCCTGGTCATGCATGCATAGTGCTGACCTGGGTTTAATCCCTGGAACCCTATATGGTTCCCCCACGCCCACCAGGAGTAATCCCCGAGCACAGAGCCAGGAGTAAGCCTTGAGCATTGCTGGGTGGGGCCCAAAACAACAAAAATAAAAAGAGGAAGAGGAAAGGAGAGAGGGAAGAGGGGGAGGAAGGAAGGAAAATAAGTGGTAAATAGATGGACATAGGCCCCTTCTTATCAGTGATTACTTTAAATATAGATGGTTTACACTGTCCAATAAAAAAAACAGATATGGACACTTCCCCAAAACTAAAAATTTCAACATCTATGTGACTCAGCAATTCCACTTTTAGGCATTTACCTCAAGAGCCCAAAAATCTCTATTCAGACAAAGACATCTGCACTCCTATGTTCACTAAAGCACTTTTCACAACAGCCAAAATCTAGTAAAAGCCCAGGTGTAGAAGAACAGATGACAAAATAAAGAAACCATGGTACTCCTGGGAATATACCCTGGAAGGCCAAAAACCCACAGCAGAAACACCATCTACACTTCTATGTTCATAGCAGCACTATTCACAAGCGCCAGAATCTGGAAAAATCCAAAGTGCCCGAGAACAGACAACTGGATAAAGAAACTGTGGTACATCTCACAATGGAATACAACAGAGCTGTTAGGAAAAATGAAGTGATAAAATTTGCCTATAAATGGATAGACATGGACAGGATCATGCTGAGAGAAATTAGCCAGAGGGAAAAGGACAGATACAGAATGACTGCATTCATTTGTGGGATATTAAAAAAATTGTATGATACCAATAGCCAAGGTCAGGCAAAACATGGATAAGAAGGTCTTGTCAGTGGGTAGAATCTAACACAAGTGTGTGGGAGTCAGAGGTTAGGTCAGACAGAGAAAGGAATAGTGCACTAATAATTGCTGGAAATGATAATACCAGCCTAGAACTGAGCATTGAATGTAGGGAAAGAGATATATACATGATAACCTCCAAATGTATGTATTGTAAGCCACAATGTGTAAGATAAGGGAGAGGGAGAGAAAGAAAGAAAGAAAGAAAGAGAGAGAGAGAGAGAGAGAGAGAGAGAGAGAGAGAGAGAAAGAAAGAAAGAAAGAAAGAAAGAAAGAAAGAAAGAAAGAAAGAAAGAAAGAAAGAAAGAAAGAAAGAAAGAAAGAAAGAAAGAAAGAAAGAAAGAAAGAAAGAAAGAAAGAAAGAAAGAAAGAAAGAAAGAAAGAAAGAAAGAAAGAAAGAAAGAAAGAGACAGAGAGAAGAGGCAAAATGTCTGCCATAGAGACAGGCTGGGGGAGAGGGGAGGGAATCAGGGAGACATTGGTGGTGGGAAATGGGCACTGGTGGAGATATGGGTGCTGGAACACTATGACTGAAACCCAAACATGAACATCTTGGTAACTGTGTATCTCACAGTGGTGTAATAAAAAAAATTTAAAAATAAAAACTATGGTACATATACACAATGGAACATAACTCGGCTTTGAGAAATGATGAAATAAAAAAATAATAACAATAAAAGCACAGTCTGCTGCTACATGAATGGATCTGGAGCCTCCTGCTGAGTGAAGCTGGAAAGAGACAGACAAAACAATCTCTCTCAGATGATGATAAAGAATCATAGAAATGAAATAGCAAAATCCCAAAGCAGCACTAAGAACTGATCTTCAGGAGGAAGCTTCCCTCAGGGAGAGTAGGAGTGTGAGTGGGGCCCTGGGGCATTCTGGAGGGCAGCAGAGGCTGGGGGAGGGTGGCCCCGGGAGTGCTTTGTGCAGGAAACCCTACATTAACAGGTGTACACTTCTGGTGCCTAAGCTTTAAAAAGAAATAACTTGTTTTAAAAAACCGACGAGGGGCTGGAGGCGATAGCCCAGCGGGTAGGGCGTTGGCCTTGCACGCGGCCGGCCCATGCCGGCCCGGGTTCTATCCCGGCATCCCATATGGTCCCCTGAGCAACGCCAGGAGTGGTTCCTGAGTGCAGAGCCAGGAGTAACCCCTGAGCATCGCCGGGTGTGACCCAAAAAGCAAAAATAAATAAATAAATAAATAAAATAAAAAACCGACGAGAACAACAGAGCTATATGCAAGCTCCCACTACATACCATCCGCGGGAGACACACTTAAGACGCAAAGGCATAACCAGACTAGCAGTGAGAGGCTGGAAACAGACGCTTAAGCAAACAGCCAGCAGCATCAGACAACGGGCCCACACTGGAAGGAACCCGAGTATCCACCAATAAATAATCAAACAGGATGTGGGAGATCCATACAATGAAGTACTATGCAGGCCTGAGAGTTATAAACACTGAGATACATGCTACAAGATGGACCATCTGACACAATTTTAAAGGAACTGGAATGGGTTATGCTAAGTGAAAGAAAATCACATACCAAAAACTATTTTATGAACTAGATCAGAGCAAGTACAGAGACAAAAGGTACATTAATGGTTGCTCAGGACTCTGGAGAAGGGACAGTGGAGCAGCGGCTGACCAGCTCAGGGCTCCTATCTTTGCCCTGGGGTGAGGCACAGAGGCAGGAGGGCAGAGAGACCCCCCCACTGAGTGATACCCGTAGTCCCCAGTGTGTCTCACAGAGGTGATGAGGGCGCTCTAGAATGAACTGTGGCCAAACACACACATGACCCACACGTCTGCAAACAAACTGAAATACACCGAATGGAAGCAGGAGCGGAGGACAGTGGGTGAGATATTTGCCTCGCCCTCAGCTGACCCCAGTTTGATCTCCAGCATCACATACGGTCTCTGAGCTCCACCAGGAGTGATCCCTGAGTACCACCAACAAATCCTATTGACAAAATTAAGTCCTTCAGGATACATATGTTATATGCCTGGAGATGGCTCCATGGAAAACAGTATCACTGCACTGCAACAAAGCTTTGCAAGCATGAGGTCCTGAGTTCGATGCCCTATGCCACCCACAAATGTCCAGCATAGCTCCGCTTTCTGGGACCTCTCACACCCAACGGAAGGGGACCCTGGGTGCACAACCACAGCTAAAGGTGTGGGAGAACCACGGCCAGTTATCTGGCCCGGCGAGCATGTGTGTGAGCACCCGGCAAGTGCTGCAGCCAGCACGTGTGTGAGCATCGCCAGTGAGTGTGACGCCTAATGAGCGCAGGTGCAAACCCCACAACTAAAGAGTGTGAGGGCCCAGCAAGCACATGGCCAAGCATGTGCCACACCCTGTCATCACAACAGCAACAAAGGAAGGAGATGCAAAGGAAGGAGATGCAAGAGATGCAAGATGTGATTCACGGGTCTCCACAGCCCACGCCGCCTCATATCTGGTGTGCCTTTGCTCACCTGGTTAAAAAGTGACGTTCTCGGGCTGGAGTGATAGCACAGAGGAGAGGGCACTTGCTTTGCATGCAGCCAACCCAGACTCAATTCTCAGCACCACATATGGTGTCTGAAGCCCCACCAGGTGTGATCCCTGAGCAAAGAGCCAGGTATAAGCCCTGAGCACTGCTGGGTGTGGCCCAATAAGCATAAATAGATAAATAGAAATGAAACACACTGAATGGTACATTTATATAAGTGAATTAAATGACAATGGGATTAGATCTCAACACAGATACATTTTTAAGTCACTTATATTTCATATCACAAAAATATTAGAAAATACTTTACAACATACCAAAAAGCATACAATCAATGGGGCGCTCCTTTTTTAAAATAAGGGAGGAAGGGAGGGTGAGATAGAGAGAAAGGGAGAGAGAGAAAGAAAAAAAGGAAGGAAGGAAGGAAGGAAGGAAGGAGGGAGGGAGGGAGGAGGGAGGGAGGGAAAGAAAGAAAGAAAGAAGAAAGAAAGAAAGAAGGAAAGAAAGAAAGAAAGAAAGAAAGAAAGAAAGAAAGAAAGAAAGAAAGAAAGAAAGAAAGAAAGAAAGAAAGAAAGAAAGAAAGAAAGAAAGAAAGAAAGAAAGAAAGAAAGAAAGAAAGAAAGAAAGAAAGAAAGAAAGAAAGAAAGAAAGAAAGAAAGAGAAAACTTGAAATAATGCAATACTGACCATGAGTAGACATATGAGAAAGTCCAGAAATATCCAGCCACACGTGGGAATTTAGAATAATGAGAGTGGCACGCCCGGCTTGTGTGACTGCTTGCTGAAGGGGTTCATCAATAAATGCTGGATTTAGAGATGACTACAAGAATATGCTACCCACACGGCAGGGCCTGGCAAGCTACCCGTGTCGTATTTGATATGCTAGATACCAGTAACAATTATAGACCTCATTCCCATGACCTGATGGAATGGTTTGAGGCTCTTTATGTTCCTGGAGCAAGCAGGTGCCCTTGGGCTCTACTAGCATGAGACAGGTCATATGGAGATATTACTGGGGCCCGCTCGAGCCAATCGATGATGAACGGGAAGACAGTGATACAGTGATATACTGAGAGTGGCATGCCAGACAAGAAGGGGAAAGGTGAACAATTTAGCACGTGATGCTGGGAAATCTGGTAACTGTGGGGTGTGGGAACTAAACTGCATCTTCATCTCACATGATATACCCATGAAGTTAAGATGAATCTAAGGCAAAATAGGATGATTCCACTTACACGAGGTATTTAGAACTGATGAATTCACAAAGATAGAAAGTAGATAATAAAAGACAGCAAGGAAAAGAAAAGGGAGGAATTGTTCCTAGGCCTAGAGCTTCCATTAGAAAATGATGAAAATTAAACAGATATTATAAACAGTAATGAAGGTTATGAATAGTTTTGAGTTACTAGTGTGGACGTTTTTAAATCATTAGTTTAAAAGCAATAATCTGATTTTAAAAACAGAGATGAGCACCGCCAGGAGTAATTCCTGAGTGCAGAGCCAGGAGAAACCCCTGAGCATTGCTGGGTGTGAAACCAAAAAAGCAAATAAATAAATAAATAAATAAATAAATAAACAGATGAAAATAAAAGCTTTCACAGAAAGATAAATTGCCCATAGTCATATGAAAAGATGCTCAATCAAAACTGTAGAAATGCAGAGTAAATTTATACTGAAACTTATTCTTCGCCTATCAGACAGAAAAATTTACAAATTCTTGTAGTATAGTTGTTTTTTTTTAAGTTATGCTCATATTCAGCTGGTAGGAATATCAATTGTTATACCCAGTATTTAAAATAATTTAGGAATTTCTAGAACAGTAAAAATGCACTTTTTTACTAAACAAACCACTTCTTGAAATTTATTCTACAGTTCACGGTTTCTCAATCTACAGGCCCCAGGACCTACCAAGAGGAACTCAAGTGAAGATGATGTAATTTGGAGTTCATGGAAAAAGACTAATGGGTGTGGCGGCGGGGGTGGGGGCCACAGAAAGGAAACAGGGTTGGGAGGGGCCCCAGCTAGAAACAGGTAGAACATACTGCCCAGCAACGCTAACACTGAGAAATAGCTTTGTCCAAGGTTGCTGCCACCAGACTGTTGAAAAACTAAAAGCAATTCAATATCCATCAAGAGGAATCTGGTTAAATAAATGACAAGACCAAGACAGGACAGACATACAGTATACGCTGAAAAAGAAAAAGAAGAATCTTTCCATTCTGATATCCAAAGTGCTCCAAGATATACTGGTAAGAGAATAAAGCAAGATAAGCTGACTGTGAAGCGTACACTTTTTATATAAAAGAGAAGGGAGAATGAAAATGCATATGTAGGTCAAGAAATACTAGAAAGAAAGACTGGACACTAATGAGAAATAATGGAACTGGGCAAGAGAAGCGGTAACGGGCAACCGCAGAGCATAAGCGTAGGATCGGAAACAAAATATTTTACTGCTGTGGGTTAGTTTTAGGTTTTGTTATCAGGGTCTCATACATGCAAGGTATGAGCTCAACCATGGAAATACCACCCTGTCCCTTTACTGGATTTTTTTTCACTATTTTGATTTGATATGTATTTCTTCATTTCATGTGTTTGTGTGCGTGTTTGTGTGCACGCACACATACTTGGGCCACACATGACTGTGCTCAAAACTTATTCCTGGCTCTGTGCCCAGGGATCATGTTGGTGGTGCTCTGGGGACCATTTGGGGTTCTGGGGATCAAACCTTCAGGTCAGCTGCACATGAGGGGGTTCACTACCCACTGAACTATCTCTCTGGCCTCAATATGCATTTCGTACTAAAGAGGCTCTTTTTTTTTAATTTTATTATTTCCCCCCAAATATTATTACACCGTTTTAGACATACAATTGAAAGATTCTCATGTAGAGTTTTGGTTCTACAGTGTTCCAACACGCACCCTCCACCCAAACCCATCTCCCATCACCAATGTCCCCACCTCCCTCCCCCTCCCACACCTCAACTACTTGGCGGGTTCTGTATGTCATTTCTTTCCTCTTTATATCTCCTTCCCAACAAACTTTCCTGCTCTTCGTGGAATGCAGTGCATTAAAAGACATTACTGTTTCACTATTTTAGTGGACCGCGCGGCAGCAAGTGGCGGCGCAAAACCTGGGCTCAAGCTGGTTTTGCTCTGTTCATCTGGTCGTGAGGCAGTTTCCCAGCTTCCCGGACAGTGAAAATGGTGGCTAGTGTGATGGGCGAGTCTCATCCGGCTGCTTCCGGGACCCCCCAGAGGCGGCGGGCCCACTCCCAAAACCCATCTGCCCTCCTCGGGGCTCCATGGTCAGCTGGGCCCGGCGCGAGCTGAGTTCCAGCCTCCCCAGCCGCTTGTGAGGCTCTGGATGCTGGCCCACGGGCAGCTCCTGGGCGGGGCCACCAGGCTCGACAAAATGGAGGGGGAAGGGGCGACCCCCGCCTCCATCTGACGACTTCCCAGTGATTCCCGCTTCTGGGAGCCGCCTACCTGGGCTCGAACTAGTTTTGCTCTGTTCATCTGGTCATGAGGCAGTTTCCCAGCTTCCGGACAGTGAAAAGGGTGGCTAGTGTGATGGGCAAGTCTCATCCGGCTGCTTCCAGGACCCCCAGAGGCGATGGGCCCACTCCCAAAACCCATCTGCCCTCCTCGGGGCTCCATGGTCAGCTGGGCCCGGCGCGAGCCGAGATCCAGAAGAGGCTCTTTTTAATAACTCAATAGGTTCTAAACTGAAGCAGTTCAGTCAAAACTCAGATAAAACAAAGCACATTTTATCTCAAAAGGAGCAAGGGAGAGGTGGGGCCAGAGCAATAATCCAGGATAATCCAGCAGGTAGGGCGTTTGCCTTGCACGAAGCCAGCCCATGCCAGCCAGGTTCAATCCCTGGCATCCCATATGGTCCCCGAGCACAGCCAGGAGTAATTCCTGAGTGAAGAGCCAGGAGAAACCCCTGAGCATTGCCAGGTGTGACCCAAAAAGAAGAAAAAAAAGGAACAAGGGAGTGTAGGAGGAAGTAAACTGATGCTTATAACTTACTTTGAAGTGTGCATGGATAAACTGAAAGCAAGCACAATCAAAGATCAATTAGAGAACTGAGGTGATAGGGTAGGGACAGTCAATACAGAACTCCAACTTTTCAGTATATTTGAAAGCTTCCTATAAGAATGTAAAAAATCATTTTAATTACATATTTAAAATAGAGCTATTTCATGAATCAAAAGGCACTTCATCAGGAAAATGGGCAAATACATAAACGAGGCAGGGCAGTGTCACAGGGGCAGGCAGGGAAGCCTCAGTGGCTACAGTGCCTGCCTAGTGTGCTTGAGAGCCTGAGTGTGAATCCTAATGCACGCCCCTGAGCTGTGCTGTCTGGGGCCCTTGCACCACAACGTGTGCAATCTCTGATGCACAACAAGTAGCTGCGAGCACCAAAACTGAAGTCACAGAAGCACTTGACAAAGAATGTAACCGAGGGGTGGGGTCGGGGCCGGAGCAATAGTACAGTGGGTGGGGCATGCCTTGCATGCTGCAGACCTGGGTTTGCTGCCTGGCACCTCATATGGTCCCCTGAGCACCACCAAGAGTGATCCTGGAGCACAGAGCCAGGAAAAACCCCTGAGTACCACTAAGTATGGCCCGAAATAACAAACAAAAAATTAATTCAACCACCAGCAAATACCACAACCAAGAATGCACACAGCACAGCCAAGTGTGACACTCTCTTCCACCCTTTTAGGGTCATTCCAGCAACAGGGAGGGGAGGGGCCAGGAGGAGAGATGGTGGGAAGAGAGGGAAGGGAATCAGGGGAGTGGGGAAAGGGAGGGGAGGCAGGTAGGAAGGGAGGAAAGAAGGAAGGGAGGGAGATGTGTTTAATAAAAGATCCAAGTTTTCACCAGAGAGATCGTTACAGTGGGTAAGTCACTAGCCTTGCACGCAGCCCACCCCGTTCGATCCTCAGCATTCCATATTTCAAATTATAAAACAATATTAAAAGTAATATTTAAAGGATTCTGCTTTATAAAATCATAAACTGTTTCCTCCATAAACCAGCCTGAAAAGGCAAATTCAAATATCACTATATAAACCATCAGGCACACATCTGCCTTGCCTCGGAACTTAAGCCACTTGTCTCTGCAGGGAAATAGAGATGGCCAGGAATCAATTCGCAAGAAATTTTAAAAAATGAGTTTAAAGAATCAAGAAAAGCAAAGAGTGTGGGGACTCTCATAAAACAAAACTGAAATAATGACTTGACTCCCACGTCGCTAACTAAATTAAAGTAATCTTGCGGAAAGCTAAAGCAGAAAGCGTTTCCTAACGCGGCCATCTGAGCATTTGTTACTTGACAGGCACACAGGCGAACAGGAAGGGCAGAGAGGGCAGCCTCAGGACCCGAAAGATCACCTGGATCAGTGCCTTCTCCTGATCATAAAACTGAGGGCCTGAAATGACCTTGGCCACTCAAATAAAAAATGTGCTCTGCCTCAGAAGCAGCAATGATTGGGGGAAACACTGGAAGAAAACAAAAGAACATTTTATTCCATTCTGATTCTTGCTATAATAAAATTCCGCTTTTATAGAATTAGCTAGAAAACACCTCTCCATGGAAACAGTATTTCCCAGCAGATATGCCGGCCGGCCAGTGCTCCTCCCGCAGGTCTTCACATCTCTGCCCAGACCCCCAGGGTTCAGGGTGGGGCAGCTCCAGAGCACAGCTCTGGGATCAAAGGTCAGGCTCTGAATTCTCGATTTTCAGCTCACTAAATGCAAATCAATCTGAGTCTTATCCAAACCCAGGGTTTGTTTTTGTTTTGTTTTGTTTTTGTTTTCTTATCAGCAAAATGGAGAATTATCAAGGACTACTTTACAAGTTTATCAAAAAAAAAAAAAAGGCATAAGTTCTCCAGTTTGGAATCCATACATTCTTGGTTTCAGAATTCAGGCCTTCAGACATTTATTCATAGTTGCATGATGCTCATGGAGAATCACCACCTCTAATCACATGTTTGGTTTATGATTGGCAAACCATTAACGGCAGTGACCAGAGTATAATGGAGGCTCCTACTAAGAGCAGGTGGGGCTGGAGGGATAGTACAGCAGGTAGGGCATTTGCCTTGCACGTAGCCGACCCAGATTCAATCCCCAGCATCCCATATGGTTCTCCTAACACCAGCACCGCCAGGAGTAATTCCAGGGTGCAGAGCCAGGAGCAAACCCTGAACATCACTGGATGTGACTCAAAAACAAAAAAAAGAAACAAAAAAAGGAGTAGGGGAAAGGTATTGGCAATGCTGCTATCAATAGGGATTGGTGGACTACTTGCAGTGAACATTAGATGTTACTTGTTATATGAAAGGGTGCTTAAAACTTTAAAATATAAAGTTTAGCAGTTTGTTCCTAATTATAAAGGTCTGGAAGCCTAATTAATTATACCACCTTCCAAATGTTCGGCTAGCAGAATCTTCTCCACAACAAATTATATTAAATGATATGAACAACTTCTGCTTACAGACTTCTGGTTTGTCAGTCCAGAGTCTCCCTCAAAAAACAACTTGGGACTGGAGCAACAGTACAGAAAGGAGGGCATTTTCCTTGCATGTAGCCCACCGGATTTAATCCCCAGCACCCCATATGGTCCCCAAACACTGCCAGGAATACTTCCTGAGTGCAGAGTCAGGAGTAACTCCTGAGCATTGCCAAGTGTGACCCCCAAAAAAAAAATTAACAACTTACTACATTTTCTGACACTTCTCAGTATGGAAAAGGCCTTTATTTCACCTTATAATAGCAATTTTAAAAAGAGAATGATAGTATAAATGGAGGAAAAAAAGCCATGAGTACTGTTTTCATTTGGGGGTAAGAAAGAATACTGTATTAAAAAACAATTTTACAACATGAAAATCAAGTTCACCAAGCCATCATGCAATGCACCTTAGACATCACGCCTTATTAATATGTAAGAAATAAGGAAAAATTACCTGGGAGTATATCATTGATATGCAAAAGAATTGTACTTTCAACACTTGCGAAACTGCAAAGCTGTACTCCATCAAATCTTCCATCCCAGTTACCAATAGGATTATCCTAGAAATTAAGTAATATGGTGTTAAAATCCTCCCCAATGAGATTTAAGTATGGAAGTTTGTATTTTCTATAAAGAATCCTCCAAAGCATTTTACATAAGAAATTACTATCTTCCTTAAAAGTTAAAAAAAATCCATATTAGAAATAATTGTCCCAGGGGGGTAAAGAAAAAAAAAAAAAAAAAAACGTTATAATACTGTTTTAATTTCTTCATTATGTCTTGCTTCTGGAAGAAAAAAAGATCCAGCAATAATCAGATAATAGTAAATCCCTAGATGAGCAAGAAATCAAAAAGAACTTGTCACAGTTTACCAGAAAATACACATTCATAGCCTAATGTCCATTTGCATAGAACTTATTCACAATACACTGCTTCACCCAGAAACCTGTTCCTACTTAAGAAAAGTTTATTCTACCCACATGCCCTCACCACTACAACATCCCTTTTGAACTCCTATGTGCCTTTCCATGCAATGAACTTCTTTCTACCGTTCTTTTGTCATTTTATAGTTATACAAAAATTCTGTCAATGTGGAGTTTTATATTTGATGGCATCAAACTCCATCAAACTCCTGCCCGCTCGATCAAATGGATGAACAACGAGAAGACAAGTGATACAAGTGGCATCAACTCCAACGTGGTACCAAGTCATACTAGTTCATGGAGCCATATTAAGAGATGAGCTAACTGAGAACTCCTCTGATGGCCAATGCATACAGCATATTATAAACATCACTGGAAACAGAAGGCCATGAATATTGCATTTGCCAGAAATGTACTTTCAATGAATACATAGAATATTTTGGAATGAGGGCTTATACACAAGCTAACTGGAGGCAGAGACAAGGGAGAGAGTTGATACGAAAAGTTATAGGCAGTTGCTCCACGTAACAAGATGGACCTAAGGTTGCCATTTAAGAAGGGGAAGGGCAAATGGTTTTTGCCAAGTTTGAGGCCCCAACCAATTCACCTGAAGTAAGGGCAACCTCAACCTGAATTCAGTGATCCTCTGTCTCCAACCTGTCCTCTATGCAGCCACAATCTTCCCATGTTGGTGGCTGGAGCAAAGCATAGGAGTTGAGGTGCTTGTCCCACAATCCTCTGACCCTGGTTCAAGTGCCCAGGAACATATAAGATCCCTTATGCATCACCAGGAGTCATTCCTGACACAGAACCAGAAAGAGCTCCTGACCACAGCTGGTTGGGGCGGGCTCTGCAGTACAGCACTTGCCTTGCATGTGTGAGATTAAGAGGGAGGGAAGAAGGAGAGAGAGGGAGGAGGAGATGAAGTGAAAGAGGAGAAAAGCTGGTAGATGTGCATTATTGCAAGCTACCCTGAGGGACTCAAACATTTTACTCTGGTCTAACTTTTTTCTACCCAGGAAGAATCAGGTAGGAGTGATTAGGATGTTGCAAGCCCTCTGGTCTAACTTTTAACTTGGTCAATGTTTAGTATTAAATGTGTGGCTACACAACATATTTGTCTAATAGATTGCAAGTAGAATTTCCAAGCTCAGTATAAGAAACACATATGTTAAACAATCAAGTCCTATCAGCAGAAAGATATACCCAAATAGATAAAAATAATCTTTCACATCTTCATGAGTGTAAAAGAGTCTATTATTACATCTTTTGCTAACGTGTTGCTGGTTAATAATTCTGCATGCTTCCTCTTTATGCCTAACAAGACTTACCATGATAAAATATATGAATTATAAATAAGACTAAGGTATTATTAAAAACAAGTGATGTGGGTCGGAGAGGTAGCACAGCGGGTAGGGCATTTGCCTTGCACATGGACAACCCAGGTTTGATCCCTGGCATCCCATATGGTCCCCCGAGCAGTGCCAGGAGTAATTCCTGAGCGTTGCCCTGAGCATTGCTGGGTGTGACCCTCCCCAATAAAGGTGTTTATATTAAAAAAAAGTGATGCCAAAATATTTATGATTCCACTTATATAAGGTAGCAAGAATAATCAAATTCACAGATATAAAAAATAATATTATGACCAGTTGAATACAGCTGAGTGGGGTGAGTATATGGGAGTTTGATATACATGGGCTTCCATTTGGAACGGTGGAGAGATGGTTAGGCAATAATGCCAACACTCAATACCACTGAACCACAAAATTTTAAATGATTAAAATAATTAAATTTTACATTCCTATGTTTTACCATAATTATAAAAGATGTTTTGAGAAGTTATATCCTAAGAAAATGCTATACCTTCTCCTCTATAAAAAAAATTTTTTTAGGGAGCTGGAGCGATAGCCCAGCGGGTAGGGCGTTGCCTTGCACGTGGCCGGCCTGTGCCGACCCAGGTTCAATCCCCGGCATCCCATATGGTCCCCCGAGCACCACCAGGAGTAATTCCTGAGTGCAGAGCCAGGAGTAACCCCTGAGCATCGCCGGTGTGACCCAAAAAGGAAAAAAAAATTAAAGGGGATTATGGAGCCAAAGAGATCTTATGGCTGGGAAATCCCTTGCCTTGCACACAGCACAAGCAGGTTCAACCCCTGCTTCTGACACCACATATGGCCACCTGAGCCCACCCAGCATGATCCCTGAGCACAAAGCCAGGAGTAAACCCTGAGCACCACCAGATATATGTCCCAAAAATCAAAAAAAAAAAAAAAAAAAAGAAAAGAAAAGAAAGAAGTCCTTTTTTTTTTTAAAAAAAAAAGGTGATTATGGGTCACAAATAGTACCTGACGTAAGGTGTTTGCCTTGCATGCGGCTAACCCAGGTTCAAAGGCCCAGCACCATGCTTGGTATCCTGAGCATAGTCAGGGGTCACTCTTGGTGACAGAGCCAGGAATAAATAGCTGCTGAGCACAGCAGAGAATAGCCCGCCTCCCGCCTCCCCCACCCCAACCTGAAAAGCAATTATTTCTTCTTTCTTCTTGTTAAAATCAGATGAGCTATTTAAACTCTGCAAAACATTACAAAACACTGGGCCAAAGAGATAATATAGTGGATGAGACTTCTGCCTTGCAAGTGGCTCACCCAGACTCAATCTCTGGCACAAATGCTCCATGATCCCAAAGCACAAAGGCAGGAGTAAGCTCTGAGCACGCCAGGTGGTGCCCCCTCACACTCAAAAAGGAAAACTAGTACTAATTATCAAAACAAAAAAACTCAAAATCGAAATAAAACCACTAATTTTGAACTTTTGCTCTCTTGATGAATGACAAATTTAAAGACCGAAAGCAGTATTCCAGATTATTCAGGCTGAGAAGTACAAGCAAGTCTATCTCTAGACTTCTGTCTCCTATCAGTGTTCTTTTACTAAAGATAAACTGGAACATGTTCTTTAAATTGCTCGGAGTTCATTCACTCTAAATATTCAAAATGTATTTTATTTCTGCCTAAATTAAGCATAAAACAGATTATGTTCAAAAGATAAAACAATCCCAAAGCTCCTTACCATGTCCACACCAACAAAATATCCTAAGCTTTCCTTCCCGGCAAAACGTCACAGAATATGACTGTTCCAGATTCCACAGTTTCTCCAAGCTTCAAAGAAACTCTGGAGTTTATTTCCAGAGGAGGAAGTTCCACCTGCATTGTGTCCACCGGGCCAGCATAATCACTCTCCAGTCCGTTGTCGTCATCTTCCAGGAGCTCTAGCTTGTCCAGTGCAACGAAAACACCACAATCTTCCTCACACTGAAAGAGCTGTTTCCCTTGATAGAGTCCATCAGTGAAGCCTTGGCCACGACCATCTTCCTAGGTTTGAAAAGGAAGAAACAATGACAGTCACAGAAAGAAGATCTCTAAGAAAATGGATCCTCCTGGAGAGTGCAGGGCAATCAATCATGGGAGGGGGGGGGGGGGGGTTGTTTTACAAGACACATATTAAGACCTGCAAGCATTAGTTGCTGTTGTTCAATTTGTGGCATTAAAAAAAAAAAAAAAAAAGGAGACGTTTATATTCGGTGCTGAACTAAAACTACTTGGTAATTTCGAATCATTAACTACATTATAAGAAATTTGGATTGGTTCTACACTGTCGTTTTAGCAATAATTTTATTCTAAGCAGAAAATTTTATTTAAATAACAATAACAGTATCTCCATTTATTGAGCACTTACTATGTGCCAGGGTACTATACTAAAACAAAATAAAATAAAACAAAATAAAATTTAAAAAAAACCACTGCAAGCTGAACTAGTATCACTATTTTATAGATGAGGGAGCCCACGTGGGAAGCTAAACAGCTTGGTTAAGTAACCGAAGTTGATAAGTTTATAAAAGGCAGAGCGAGAATTCAGATCTCCCAATTGCTTTTATAATCACTATTTCACAAATTAAATCAAGGAGCAAAGCATGAAATCCTATTTGCAAGAATGTCAAAATGTGACATTTAAATTCTGGAACGATATCACCGAGTGCTTGGTTCCATTTTTAGTAGAAATACATTCTGAAATGATTTTTATATATATTATCAGAGACAACTGTCAACAAGTTTAAATTGCTGCAACTTATTTTTTAAAACATGGGGCTAGAGTAGGAGAGACCAGTCCGGTGAAATCAGCACAAATTCTGCATGTAGGAGGTCAGGTTAGAGATCCAGGTGAGTTACCAAATACGAGGGTCCCTGGGAGCAAGCCCCCAGCAGAGAACAGTCCCTGACACTGCTGGGTGTAGCCCCAGAACAGAACAAGACAAAACTTCAGGGCCAGACTGATAGCTCAATGGACTGGCTCAAATGTTTCTCATGTGGGAGGCAGGGTATCGGTCCCCAGCACTGCATGCTAACCGGAGCACAGCCAACACTGTTCACCAAACACTGAGCCAGGAATACTCCTCAGCACCACCAGGTAAGGTGCCAAAACAAAAACTCTTCTATCAAAATTCGTGGCACACAATAAGAGAAATCAATGATAAAATCACAAGAATATAGCAAGTTTTTTAGATGATTCTATAACAGAGTTTAATTTTAATATAAATATTAAAATTTCTACAATATAAAAGATCAGTAGTTATGTGATTTATTTATATGTTCCAACAGTAAGTAGCATATAAAAAGTTTTGAGCCATATTTTTTGCATCATTTCAATTTATTAGTGGAAAGTAAATCCTAAGGATTCTGCATATTTAAAATTACCAATTTCTGGGCAAAACTTTTCTGTATATAAATGGACAAAACAGGGGCCAAAGAGATAGCACAGCAGGTAAGGCGTTTGCCTTGCACGTGGCCGACCTGGGTTTGATCCTCGGCATCCCATATGGTCCCCTGAGTACCACCAGGAGTAATTCCTAAGCAAAGAGCCAGGAGTAACCCGAGCGTTGCTGGGTGTGACCCAAAAAGCAATAAAAAAATAAATGAACAAAACATATGCATACAAATACATTTATTTCATATCCACTCACACGTTCTCCATCTTTCTTTCTCTCCCTCATTCACCCATACACACACACCCCCAAAATGAGTTATCAGACTTACCAGTAACTCTACTCCAAAGAATATCCCCGACACTGTCCTCTCCGCTAATAGGGGTCCTCGGAAGCGCACAACGCCAGGAAATTTCTCTTCCCCAGATCTCAACTGTACTTTTTACAGGGCTGCCCACATCTATTTGGAGACCTTTACTGAGTCTGTTTCTGTTTTTAAACAAGCTGAACCTCTCTTCACAATTGGTAATTGCCAAAAGCAACTCTGTGAATTTCTCATTTATTTCAACGACATCTTTTTCATCAACAAAAAGAACTGCGTGCGGTTGCTCTAGGATTTTGATTCCAATCTGGTTTTTCTTGCCTTTGGCAGAAGGAATCCTCGCGTGTGCCGCTGAGCGATCCTGGACGTACTGTCCAATGCTCCCCTTGGGAACTTTCAGGACCTTTGAGGTCTGTTTGTCTGCCACACTGCATTCTTGAAGAAGCAAATAAAAATCCGCTCCTCCCAGTAGGTTGAAGTGACTTTCTCTTGGCTCCATAAGCCCGAACTCATTGTGAGAGTATCTCTAAAATCTTAACTTATCACAAAAAGGGGAACTTCTAAGTCTGTAGTAATACCGCAGAAGTCAAATTCACTGGCAGTCCCAAAGCACGCCTTTAGCCAGCTGGTGTCCATGCTGGGGAAACGCAGCAGATCCAAAAGCCTGGAGGACAAGCAAAGGGAAATTTATACTTCATGCTCTTCCCTAACTTCTCACTAAAGGCGAGAGAAGTTCTTTACATGTCCTGCCACTAGGAACAACACAGACAAAAAACGCTTTTCCCAATCTTAAAAAAGTTCAAAGGTTACTTGTATCTTCTGTAGTTTTGTATATTTTATTAAGGAGCTCCAACTATAAAGTATCTTTAGACAATACAATGTTTCCAAGCACTGAAGTTTATAAAATTCTAATAATAATAAACATATACGCTGAGATTGGTTTCTTTTTACTTTAAAAAGTAGCATTTTTAGTAGATTCGGATTAATTTAAAATCATAAGATACTGCATTGGCAAAAAACACATCAATTTAAAAGGCTATTGTTTCTATATATGCAACATAAGTTAAACATTGTTCTTCATACTTATTATGTTGAACATCTTTAATAATAAAATGCCATAAAACCACATTCTGAAGCTTTAACCACAAATCATTTATCTACCATATTTTGATAATGAAACATTTTATCTCTGACTCAGCTTCATTTCCTTAATCTTGTACAATCTGTCCTTAGATAGGCAAAAGCTGATGACATTATCAGAGAAATTTTTTAATTTCTTACAATCACAAATATCAGATATTACAAATCTTATTATGCCCCAGGTATTTTTGGAAATCTATTTTGTAGCCATCAAAACTTGGGATGACGGGGGCCAGGGAGATAATAGGGCAGGCAGGGCACTTGCCTTGCATACAGCTGACCGTGTTGGATTCCCCCATCTGGTCCCTCGAGCCCACCCGGAGAGGAAAGAACCCTGGGCACAGTCAAGTGTGGCCCCAAGAAGCAAAAGAAGAACAAAAAAAGGGGCCGGAGCGATAGCCCAGCGGGTAGGGCGTTTGCCTTGCACGCAGTCGGCCCATGCCGGCCGGGTTCGATCCCCGGCATCCCATATGGTCCCCGGAGCACCGCCAGGAGTAATTCCTGAGTGCAGAGCCAGGAGAAACCCCTGAGCATTGCCGGGTGTGACCCAAAAAGCAAAAAAAAAAAAAAAGAAAAAGAAGAACAAAAAAACTCTGAATGATGATAAAACAATGTCACATAATTACGGCATAGTATCAAATATGTCCTGCCCCTCGAGGTATTACAGGTGTGGCTGCAGTGCCCGGCTGCACTGGCAGGTGGCAGACAGGAGTCAGGCTTGTCTACACCCAGGGCTCTGCCCCATGGGCCCTAGATGGTTGATGGTCTGACATAGAAAAAGACTGGAATGAACCCAGAGCCACGGCAGAGCCTGGCAATCTACCCGTGGTGTATTCGATATGCCAAAAACAGTAACAATAATGGACCTCATTCCCATGAAGGGAGATGTTACTGGCAACCGCTCGAGCAAATTGATGAACAACGTGAAGACAAGTGACAAGTGACATCAAATATGAAGTTTTTTAATGTCATCTAATTTGAACTATGCAGACTAAGAGGAACACACAAAATGGTTCTATCTTTTTAGTTCATTAAAATAAGGCTGACAAAAAAATATTTTTATTTAAATTTTCTAATCTAAAAATTGCTGAACATTTTTATAAGAATATTGATCTTTCACAATCAAAGTGACCATCTAAATCCTACTTTGATCATTAAACAAACTGCCACTCAATACATTAAGGCTATTAATTTCTTTTTTTAATGATGTCTTGCATATCTTACAGGAATGTGACTATTTGGCTTCTAAATACAATACTGATCCCATCCTTCTTTGGACAGGGGTATCCATTTCCATTAGCCTGAGTGAGTTATAGCAGAGAGCACTATCAGATTTAACAATTTTATTTGCGGGATGGAAAAATACTCCCTACTCAGATTATATTAAAGTATAAACTTTTGATTAGACTCTTAAAATTCAAGCAGCAAATTTTAATTTCAGTAAATCTAATTATTTCCCTTAATGATTGATTATATAATCTGGCAAATCTAATACAATATAAAATAACTGCATTTCTTTTCTAATACTTTGTTAGACAATAAGGTATTCTGTAATTGCAGGGTTTTTAATAGCTTGTCCCTGACCCTCTATAAGGCAGAAGAGACATGTAGATCCCTCAAGACAGGATAAAGAGTTTGGCATCCCTTCAAAATCAATACTACTGGGGCCAGAATGACAGTACAGGAGGGAGGTGCCGCCAACCCAGGTTCGCATTCTATATCTTTCCCCAAGCACCACCAGGAGTAGCCTCTGAGCATCACCAGGTGTGACCCAAAAGCAAAATAATAATAATAATAATAATAATAATAATAATACTGGGAAATCTTGGTAATACCTAGTTAATCTCTCACTAGCATTCTCCTCCTCCCACACCCTCCTTCCCTCTCCTTCCCTCTCTCCTCTCTCTCTCTCTCTCTCTCTCTCTCTCTCTCTCTCTCTCTCTCTCTCTCTCTCTCTCTCTCTCTCTCTCACTCTCACTCTCCCTCCCCTCAGTCTTCCCCTACCCCATCATCATAAATTGTTTGTCTTAATTCCACCTGTGGGCACGCTCTACTTCAGCAAATTTATATGTGCTGCTTCTATAAGACACCTGTAGAAGCCCCAATCTTGACACCAATACAAGCAAAAGCCCTTAAAGCATGACCCAAACCACTACACAAACCCTGGATTTGGCTGCAGTCCTTCAGAACAAGAAATATCTTTTTTTCACTTGTGACCCCTTTTTGCCCAAGAAATTTTCACTCGACCCGGGTTTAGAGGGATAGAAAGTTAGGTATATCAAGATAATATTGACTGGTAATAAATTATAAATTTGTTTTCAAACAACCCCAGAGTTAATTACGTGCCCTCATGTGGAGTTAAGAACTACAGTTTAAGAAGCTCGGATGAACTGACTGAATTTTGTTCTAATTTTTGAGGGCACATTGGGCAGTGCTCTCAGAGATGGGAGCAGGCCAGGAATCATAGGAAACACAGGCCTCTGGGAATATACCCGAGAGACTGAAAAACACATAGCAGAAACACTATCTGTACTTCTTTATTCATCTCTGCACTATTCACAATAGCTAGAATCTGGAAACAACCTAAATGCCCGAGAACAGAGGACTGGCTAAAGAAACTATGGTACATCTACACGATGGAATACTATGCAACTGTCAGAAAAGACGAAATTGTGAAATTTACCTGCAAATGGATTGACATGGAGACTATCATGCTGAGTGGAATTAGTCAGAAGGAAAAAGACAGATATAGAATGACTGCATTCATTAATGGGATATAAATATATACCAGTGTTTAACTGAGTGTGGGAAATGGTAATGGCAGATTAAAACTCACCATTGAATATACACAAAGAGACTTAAGTGATAAACTCTAAATATCTGCAGGGCTAGCCACAATGTGTAAAAAGAAGAGGGAGAGAGATGAAGAGACAGAGAGAGAGAAAGAGAGGAAACGGGGCTACCTGCTATTGAGGCAGCCTGGGGGTGGGAGGGAGGGGGTGGGGTACATTGGTGGTGGAAATGGGGCACTGGTGGAGGGATGGGTGCTGGAATACTGTATTACCAAGAACCAATTATGAACACCTTTGTAATTGTATGTCTCACGGTGGTATAATAAAAAAATTTTTTTAAAATTAAAAAATAAAAAAATAATAAAAAAAAATACAGGCCTCACACATGCAAGGAAAATGTTCTCCCATTAAGCCACCTCCCAGCCAAGAGCTAGGTTCTAAAGTACTGAGATGAAATGTTGATTATTTATAACAAAAATCCTTTCTAAATGTCAACTTTTTCAACAAGTAGATGGCCTTATTTTTTCTCAACCACGGAAGCATTAATTCATGATATAGACACAACAGTGCCTGTTACTTTCTTTTTTTTTTTTTTTCTTTTTGGGTCACCCGGCAATGCTCAGGGGTTACTCCTGGCTCTGCACTCAGGAATGACTCCTGGCGGTGCTCGGGGACCATATGGGATGCTGGGGACGAACCGGGCCAGCACGGCCGGCCGCAAGGCAAACGCCCTACCCGCTGGGCTATCGCTCCGGCCCCTGTTACTTTATTTTAAAAAAGGTTTCTAAGTTCCTAAGTTCCCTATAGGCTCTCTATAGATCTACACTAAGTTTTCCTACAAGGTGTCCCCTTACCATGGGACATTTCCTGTGGCTCCTACAGTGTATTAGTGAACTCCCTTTTAGTCTTACTGCTTTCCAACTTACTACTTCTCATCAGTACCAAGATGCCAGGAAATCACACATGTGTACTTTAAACAAATCAACCAAACAATAACTGACAAAAGGAACACAAACATTCTGAATAGGTCTTTCAGGGGTAAAGGTTGTGGTCAAAAAACCATTTTGATTGTGAAGGCTAAGATGGTCAAAAAAAGCATCTCCTGGGCCGGTGAGTTGCTCAACAGGCCGGAAGTCCTGCTTCGCATGCCTGAGGCCCAGACTGAATCCCCCACACCACAAGGTTCCCAAGCACAACGAGGTACCCTCAAGCACAGCGCTGGAGTAGCCTCTCAGCATCGTCGGGTACAGCCCCCAAAAAAAAAAAGACAAACAATGTCTAAAACTTGAGTTTAGGGATGGGATTGATGGATATTTGCCTCGTACATGGCCAAACAGGGTCCAATCCCCAGCATCCCATATGTACTCTGAGCAGAGTCAGTAATAATTCCTGAGTGTAAAGCCTCTGAGATACAGTCCAAAAATTAATACATATACATATATATGTATACATATATATACCTATATACGCACATATGTATGAGTTTTTTCTAAGGTATATAAATATTTTTGGGAAAATCAACATTTTTAAAATATGAAAATTCCATTATGAAAGTAATTTTTAAAGAATTTCTAAAAACTCTCCTCACATATTAAAATTAAGAACTATTTTGACTCTCAATTATTATATGGCAGTAATTCCCACTCATTCCCTAGTTTAATAATTAATGTCACAACTTGAAAGAAAACTATGAGCACTAATAAAATATTGCCAAGATAAAACTAAAATTGAGGCATGCATTAGGATGCTGTTTCCAATGACTCGTATTACAAAATTGGTTTTTGTAAATCATTCAAGAGATAGTCCACAGTAAAATTTAATAGAATTACTTTGGCTTATAAAAAGGATGCAGCCTACTCAACAGCAGTTACCAAGAACCGTATTTTAAAGTGAACTACACCGAGAGTAAAAACTTTTCTCTGAGAGAGAGAGAAGTGAAAATTGCCTGCCATACACACAGACTGGGGGAAGAGGGGGGAAATCAGGGAACATTGGTGGTGGGAAATGGGCCCTGGTGGAGGGATGGGTGCTAGACCACTGTGACTGAAACCCAAATATGAACACTTTTGTAACTGTATATCTCACAGTGTTATAATAAAAAATAATTCAGGGGGCTGGAGGGATAGCCCAGAGGGTGGGGCGTTTGCCTTGCACACAGCCGGCCTGTGCTGGCCTGGGTTCGATCCCCAGCATTCCATATGGTCCCCGAGCACCGCCAGGAGTGATTCCTGAGTGCAGAGTCAGGAGTAACCCCTGAGCATTGCCGGATGTGACCCAAAAAGCAAAATAAAAAATAATAAAATAAAAAAAAAAATAAAAATAATTCAAATAAATAATAAAAAAAATTTTCTCTGCCTTGTATTAACACAGTAGAAGTGAGTTTAAATTAGTAAATCAATACTAAGACTGACTGGATTTGACAGTAATAGACACAGAACAATCAAAGCAAAAGTTACAATATATTTTAAAAACATTATAAAAAAAAGAGGAAAGAGAGAGATTTGATCTTTTTTACTTAGAAAACCCTAAGAAAGAATAGGTTTGGAATGATTTATGAAACCCTATTGCAACTGATAACGTTGGTTAAAGAAATTTTATGGCTCTAGTCTATGGTCTATATAAATAATTTGGTTTTGTTCCATTTTTTTGTTAGTTTTGAGGCCACTCCTGGTGGTGCTCAAGGCTTATTCCTGGCTCTGTGCTCAGGGATGCCTCCTGGAGGGGCGAGAGATAGATGTGGTGCCGGCAATCAACCTGGGCCGACCGTGTGCAAGGCAAGTGCCTTACCCTCTACCCTAGCTCTCCAGCCCCAAGATGGTCATTTTAATCCTCATTAATATCTTACCACAGCAGAAATGTTACTACAGGGACTTCCGTCCCACAGTAGAAGCGAACACAGTGCCCACATTCTCCTTTGGCTGGGATATATACAGAAGTCAAATTAAGTCTTGAGAATTCCAAGCAGTAAATGAGTCACAGGCTAAAGGGAAAGATTTAAATCACACTGAGCTCCTCATCAGTCAACAAAAACTAGTACAGGTTAAATACTGAAAAGGAAAAAAAAAGATTCAAGAAAGGGCAGCAGATCTCTATTCTCTTACTACCTTCCAGGTCTCTGTTTGGAAACTGCCTGTAATAGTATACTCTGAATGTATGATTCATCTAAACACCATTGTACTGATTTCAGGCTGACAAATTGAATGATTATAAGTATCCTGATAATTACTACACACAGTGAATGAGCATTGCCAAAGAGTTGATATACAATGATATATTTGACCCTAAACCTATGTTGAACAGGTTTTTCTATTGACCACATTCAAGGTGAAGAAACAGACAAGACTCACTAGGAATTGAAAATACAGCTGGTAATCTGAGCTTAATTTTGAGTAAATGATAATTTGACTATCACTTGTATCACTTGTCTTCCCGTTGTTCATCGATTTGCTCAAGCGGGCACCAATAACATCTCCATACGTCCTGTCACAGTAATTTGACTATATTAAAACAAAATCATTAAACCAAGATGAAGGTTGGCAGGCACAAATATCTATCAATTTTCTATTAGTGCAATAGAAAGATAATCAAGAAATATATTTTAGAGCATATTAAAGATTGGAATTTGAGGTCAGAGAGAGAGAGAGAGTGAGAGTTCAGCAAGTAAGGTGCTTGCCTTGCACCTGGCTGACCTAGGTTCAAGCCCAACACCACAGAGCTCTGACAGGAATAATCCCTGAACAGAGTGAAGAGTAATTTGAGGTCAGACTGAGAGAGAGTACAGCAAAGTGCTTGCATTGCACCTGGCTGACCTGGGTTCAAGCCCAACACCACATCTAGTCCACAGAGCTCTGGCAGGAGTGATCCCTGAACACAGAGTGAAGAGGAAGTCCTGAGCACCACTTGAAGTGGTCCAAAATTTAAAAAAATAATAAGGGTCATAATTACCGCATTAGAAATATAACAATAAACAAAAAGCATTTAGCTACATAAAAGTGACAATGGTTAATTTATAAAAGACATGTCATTTTGGCTCTAAAGTTACCTTTTAATTTTCAAATTGCAGCATTTAATAAACAATCTCACCAAATTCACGAAAAACCAAAGAACAGTTTACCTCTCCTGATATGACTTATTCAAAAAAAAAATAACGGGACGCTAGCTAAAACAGAATAAGAGTTACCGTGCCAAAATGCTGCACCTGTATGAATGTCAAAGATGCTATTCACAGATGTCTCTGTGAATAGCAAAGGAAAGACATGTGGGACTTTCCCCAAAACAAACCCTAAAAAGTTAAATTACCATTTTAAGAACAGCATCTCCCACCAATAGAACATGCTGCTGTATTCTAAAACAACATTATACTTGCCAAGAAGAGAAAGAGATTCCATGATCAATTAAAGGCAGTTTAATTTTCCTTAGAGATTAATTTATAACCATCTACACAAAAATCTAGCCCATTAAATAGGTGAGACATTATCAGATTAAAGAACATATTTTGGCTCCACATTTCAAAAGAACATGTCCAAAGAACACTAAAGCTGCACCATCACACCACTGGGCATCAATGCTCCATCTCTGTATTTCTAATTCCCAGAGCTGCCTGCCTGTGGTTAGAAATGAATGAGGGACTTGGCTGGTTGACTCAGACAGCAACAGTGGAAGCCCAAATCACAATTCTTTAGCCTAACTGCTTAAGTGATTTAAAGTTTCTTCCTCATTAAAAGAAGACCAGATTCTGGACTTGGGACTATTTAATGATTCTTACCTACCACTACACTAATTCTATAGTTTTGTCTAAAGCTCTACTATAAACAACCTGGATTTGCACATCACTTCTTATTGCAAGTAGAAGAAACAAACACAGGAGGTTTCACAATCATGAAAACTTGTTTTGAGATTCATATGACTATGACTGATGCCTGTAAATATAAAGCCTTGGTAAGTCAGTCAAAGAGACCATCGCAACAAATTAAAGGTCGCGGCAGAGCGATAATACAGCATGTAGGGCTTTTTGCCTGGCATGCAGCCGACCCAGGTTAGATCCCCACCACCCCCGTACACCCCGGGAACTGCCAGGAGTAATACCCGAGTGCAGAGCCAGGAGTAAGCCCTAAGCATCACTGGGTGTGACCCAAAAAGCAAAAAAGGAAAAGAAACAAATTTAAAGTCTAAATGCCTGATGGATGGACAGAAAAATTACTCCTTTCTTCTTGTGTCAAAGACTTAAATCCAATAAAATCACAGTTCCGGCAAGGCAGAACCACAAGAAATCACCACTGCTGAAAGCCTACTGCTTTATATAACAAGCGTTCCTTATCAGCGCTTCAAAAAGTTGCCATTCAAAGGCAGGCTTGCTTTTTCTTTTTTTCAAGCATACTTAAAATTGCAGCAGAACATTAGAGAATGTTCTGGGTGTTGTCAACACACACAGTACATGAACTTCCACAAGAATCATTTTCTCCTACTACTGTTCTTAGTTCAAATCCACCCACTACCCTGCGTGAACTGGCAGGCAAAATTCTAAGGGCCACTGGGTGTGTGTGTGTGTGTGTGTGTGTGTGTGTGCGTGGTGTGTGTGTGCGTGTGTGTGTGTGTGTGGGCAGCGCAGAAGGTGGGTGCAGAAAACCAACACTCCCTCCAGGTTTGGGTTTCTCTCGGATGCCAGAGACCACGAAAGGACCAGTTGTTACTAAGATGCTCCTTTGCTAATGAGGAAGAAACTCCCGCTAGGGAGTTCAGAGGAAGGGGGCTGGGTTGATGCGCGCTAGGAAGACCCGAGGCTGGGTTTGGAAGATGCCAAGCCTCCAAGAGGAAAGGTTTGAGCACTCCCAACTACATGAATAACCGGCGGCCCACCCAGCTCACAGCCACATTCAGGAGCATTGCCTTCCTTCAATACTTCAAGATCCCCCCTCCCGACCGATCTTCGGCACGAAAAAAAAATTTTTTAAAAAAATAGCGGAAGATAAAAGGAAAGAATACCTTGTTTTCCACAAAGCGCACCTTCTAACTACACAACTCCGGGCTGCGGTGCAAAACCATGCTCACCGGGGAAACGGGGAAACTGAAAGAAAAAGCAGAACACGCCATTAGCAAGGCCAGAACCCCAAGTGCTCTTCCTGGAGCGGAGCCCCAGACACCTCCAAAAACAAGCCACCCCATCTATGTCCTATAGCTGCCCGGAGTTCACGGTGACAGCCGGGACCCGCGCGCGCCGGACGGCGGCCCGTGCCTCAGTTTCCCCATCTGCAAAGGCAAGGGAGACGGTTTTTCTGCACTGCTCGCACCCCAAGTCCTCGCTTCTTCCGAGGTCCCGGCAGCGACAATCAGCTCCCAAGACTGGAGCTCCAGCTCATGAAGGCCCAGTGGAGGGCGAGGGGGCCCGGGGAGCCTACGGGGAAAGCCCGTGTTGACGTCAGCGGACTCAGTACCCCCGCCGGCCAGGCGGGCTCCGAGTCCGGACACCTAACGGGTCAGCGCCAAGGGCCCGGCGACCGCCAGCCACGGCACCCGGGGCCCAGAGGCCAGGCAGGGGCGCCGGAGGGGCTCGGCTACCCGCCGCTCGCCAGCTCGGCCGCCCGTTGGATCACTCACCTCGGGCGGCCGGGCTGCACCCTTTCCCGGCCTCGCTAGCCCGCGTCCTGGGTCGGCCCCCGGTGTCCCACACCACCGCCCTAGTATTTACCTCCGACGCGCGAGCCCCAGCGCAGCCGAACCTGCTACCTGGGCCCGCCCCCACCTGCCCCGCCTCCCGTACCGCCCTGGGTGGGTGGGGAAGAGGGAGCGGGGGTGGAGGGGGCTGCTGTCTGGGTAGCCAATCGCAGCTCTAGGTGCGGAGCCTAGGCGCGCTCTGATTGGCCTTTCCCGTGACAGACATTCCTCCAATGGCTGACAGCCCGGAGCGGCCTAAAGGGACTTTCCGCTCTGTCAAGCTCGGTCGAGCCAAAGGGAAAGCAAAAGGGAGGGAAGAAGGTGCGGGGGTGGGGGGTGGGTCCCTCTGAATGATTGGCTGAAAGGCCCTGTGTGCCGTATCCCCATTGGCTGACACCGGAGCTAGGGCGGTACTCTCCGCTGAGCCCTGTTCCCTCTCCCATGCCGGGTCTTGGCTCTCGGTTTAGCTGTCAAAACTCCTGCAGACTGAGAGCTCGTGGGTAGGTGGAGAGCAGTTCACAAGAGAGCTGGGGAAAGGATGACAGGAGTTCATGAAAGCTCACCACTTTAGAATTAAACCTAAATTCGGATTATTTGCGCTATTAGTAACCCTTTGTGGCACAGACACTCACGGTCTCGCTGAGCCTCAATTTACTTCTCTAGAAAATGAAGATGAGCCTATCATGGGCCTTAAAGAATTGTTGTGAAATAGCAGATGTAAAAGTTCCTGACATGGCAGGAGCACCCTCGATGTTAGATCTCTTCCGCTCCTTCGAATGGACCTGGACCCTCTTCTGTTTCTGAGCTGCTATTGCCAGATATCCCTGCTGGAAGGTCGGTCTCCCAGAGGTGGCAAGCAGGGATTTCCACTCGCAGCCTCGCTCAGCATTGCACCCCCTGGCCACCAGCCAGGACTCGGGCTGTAGTTAAGGATCTTTCAATTAGAAGGGAAGCTTCTGATTCCCAAAAGTGCTCAAAATATTTAAGGACGGGCTTTTTATACTCAGTCCCAGAGCTTTGCAGCATGCCTCGCTGTTCTGGTTGCTCTCGTTAATTAATTCCTTCTCCTTTGACATTTTAAGTACCAATTATAGGAGGTGATTAATAGAGAGAAAGGAAGAGGTGTGTATGAGTGTGTGTGTGTGTGTGTGTTTAATCATTAGAGTTTCCCTAGTGCAAAGCAGCATATTTCTGAAGATCTGGGGGATTTAAACCACTAAGAACTCATATGCATGACTACTAACATCACCAAAGAACAGGTCACCTGCCTTCCATGCCATAAATAACCAGAATAAAATGAACACCCTGTGAAACTCCAAGATTCAACCCACTCGTAGTCCTCTGATCCCTTTCTACAGTACAGTAGGGAATCAATTACAAACTACAGTAGGGAATCAATTGGCCTTGTTTACAATGTGGTCTTAATCAACAACATTCCTTTCTAGAGCTAGATTCTTCAATAAGGTTGGAAGGACTCAGAAATCAGTTTGACTATCTGGCAGAAAATGTCACCCAGATTGTTTTTCGCAATGCACTGGGAAGAAGCAGGGGAAAGGAAAGGAGTAGGAAAGATTGTGATTCCTTTTATTTATTTATTTGATTTTTTTTTTTTTTTTGCTTTTTTGGGTCACAGCCGGCAATGCTCAGGGGTTTCTCCTGGCTCTGCACTCAGGAATTACTCCTGGTGGTGCTCGAGGGACCATATGGGATGCCAGGATCGAACCCGGGCCAGCATGGGCCTGCAGCGTGCAAGGCAAATGCCCTACCGGCTGGGCTATTGCTCTGGCCCTGATTGTGATTCCTTTTAGATAAGCACGTCCCTTTATCTAGTTTGCCAGACGCCTCACCCTTCCCTATTTTAGACTTTCTCCTGATTCTATTATCTACTGGTGGAAGAGAAGGCATTTCGGTTTGCCACTACTGAACCAGAGCTTCATAAGTTCCTTTTCTGGCGATGGCATTTGGTGTTGCCAACTCCTCTTCTTCATCAGGGCTCTCGTTCTCACTTGCTGTGACCCTTTGTTCAGTCCTTCTGACATACTCAAAGCCAGACAGTGCCAGGTCCTGGCTGTATCCTGAATCTTCTCCCATGTCACACCTGATAGATAAATGGGCTTTATCTTCACCAGCATCTCCAATCCACTAGTCATCCATCACTGTTAAAAGCCAGTCTTCAAACTCATTCTGAAACTCTCTTCAGACTCCAGGGAAAAGAGGTTTCTGCCAGTGGATAGCATAAGGGAATAATGCCATGGCTTTATTATTTGCAGTTTTTGATAAGTCAGTTCTAATATGTTATAGGTAGGTGCTGATAGCCTGTCTATTCTTCATACCTGACCCTCAGTCTGGTCCTGACTTCATGCATCCTAACCTGAGTTACCGAGCAGGTTCCAGGAAACCCATCAGGTTAAAGGAAAGATGTCACCCTTGCCCTCAGACAAGGAAGGCAGACGGTTAATGACTGTCACATGATGGTTTAGGCAGGCAGGCAGGGAAGGGCCCCATGACCAGGAACTTTCTGGGAATAAAACTACTAGTTCTGGGGCCGGAGCGTTAGTCCAGCGGGTAGGGCGTTTGCCGGCCTGTGCCGGCCGGGTTTGATCCCCGGCATCCCATATGGTCCCCCAAGCACCGCCAGGAGTAATTCCTGAGTGCAGAGCCAGGAGTACCCCGAGCATCGCTGGGTGTGACCCAAAAAAAATGAAAAAATAAATAAAACTACTAGTTCTAAGGCTGTCCAGACCCTCTGTAGATATAGGAATCAAGACTGATAAGACCTTCATCAACAATAGACCCTGGAGGGACTGGCTCATTACTTAACCCTCGGGCTGGAGTGATAGCCCAGTGGGTAGGGTGTTTGCCTTGCACCCGGCCAGCCCATGCTCTTCTGGGTTTAATCCCAGGCATCCCATATGATCCTCGAGCACTGCCAGGAGTAATTCCTGAGTGCAGAGTCAGGAAGAGCAATGCTTTGAGCATTTTTTTGGGTGTGACCCAAAAAAGCAAAAAAAAAAAAAATACTTAACCCTCAATGACCCAGCCTGTAGAAGACACCATAACATTCCAGGCCAAGAGGATAGAAAACCCATCTTAAGCAGTTTCAGCCTCTCTCCACCTTTGGAGAACCCTGCATTCTCTCTCTCTCTCTTCTCTCTTCTCTCTCTTTCTTCTCTCTTCTCTCTCTTTCTCTTTCTCTCTGTCTCTCTCTCTGTCTCTCTCTCTCTCTCTGGACCATATGCTGGGGATCAAACGTGGGTCATCTGAATGCAAGGCAAACACCCTCCCCACTGTACTATCCACATTCTCTCTTGAGTGTGTTACTCTCTCACTTTCTTTCCCTTCTTCCCTTTCTCCAAACCTACAAATAAAATCTATTTTTCTTCACTGCTATCTACTCCTGAAATTATTTTCTGCAAGGAAGTCAAAGAAAAACTTGCAAACCCTGGGTAAGGCCTAGGACTGACCTTTCCTTGTCTGCAAAGAGCAACACCTCACTCCAGCCTGAGTTGGTGGCTCCCCAAGAAATCAGGTGGTGGGGATCAACTCCAGTGCCCAGAAGATCAAACAGACATTCAGTGTGACTTGACGGCCACCTCTTGGGGCTGGCAGGACTTGAGGTTTGCGAGGTGCAGGGACTCATGGCAGACTTTATCAGTCCTCGCCTTCCCAGCAGGTCTCAGGGCAGCAGAGGCGGATGTGGAGAAAGCTACTCTTTCTCCCTCCTTACAGTGAGTGACATAGGTTTCAGTTCTGAGATTAGAGGCAGTCTCTGGAGTCCAATTGCTCTGGACACCACCCAGACAAAGGGGCCAGGAACATGATGCGCTAAAGGAACTGGAACATTTCTTCATTCAACCTCCATGGTTCGAGCCATTTCCCACGAACCAGTGAGTTAGTCCAGCAGATTGGGCTCTAAACTCCAGGGCCACCTGGAGTGGACAAGCACACTGTGCAGCCCCTGACCAGCATAGCCAGTGCATTTCCACCAACTGATGCCTCAGGATCTCTGAGCAAAGGGAGACTTATTCTCAACTGAAAGTTCTGTCTGGGGGCTTTGATTCTGAAAGAGCAACCAGAGGCAGGGCACAGAGTATGTGCAATATAATTAGTGGCTGCTAAGGGAGCAGGCATGGAGGGGGTGGGAAACAAGGGTCTTTGGTGGTGGTAGTAATGGCACATTAGTGGTGGGGACTGGTGTGGGAATATTGAATACTTAAACAACTACTGTGAAAAGCTTTGTAAATCACAGTGTTTAGATGAAATTTTTAAAAAAGGGAGGAACTATTGAATGATCTTCTTTGGATATTCTTGGAATGTGCATGGTTGGCCATTGTCCTACCTTTAGAGCCTGATTGGCAATAGTGGGGGGGGGGGGAATGGGGGGCATCCAAAAGATAATGTAGGCCTGAAAGGTTTTCTGGGATCCTCAAATGTGTCCTATGCTTCAACTGTCTTCATACCTTTGGGTTGGTTTGGGTTCCAGAAGTATCATTCCCAATGCACATGACCAGGGTTCCCCCTAGCTCTGTAATTGCAACCAACTCAACATGAGTCACGGAAATAAACTTTCTCATGCAAGAGTTGATGACTTGGCATCCATGTAGGAGGCCATGACTTCAAGTCCCATCTGATGAGGGCTCGTCCAAACCTCAGGATTATGGTTATAGCTTAGACGGTGCCTCATGTTTCCTAAATGGTTTCCAGAAGCCACTCCCTACTTCTAACTTCCCCAAATGCTCCATCCATTGTATATCTTGTTCCCCCCACCTCATGCAACCAAAGTGAACCCCTATATTCCCACATTCACCGCAGTCATTCTGTCTTCCCTCATCTCAGCAAATGGCAACTTCCAGACGTTCCTTCTTCATTCAGCCTCCAGTGGTTTGAGTCATTTCTCACCAACCAGTGATTAAGCCCAGCAAAACAGGCTCTAAACTCCAGGGCTACCTGGTATGGACATGGACACACGCATGCACACTGCACAGCCCCTGTCCATCATAACCGGTACATTTCCACTGATTTATTACTTGCTATGGCTCAAGAGCTCTGAACAGAGGAAAACCCCATATGCAATTGTACCTTCCATCTGAGGGTTTTGTTTCTAGTCACCTAAAAATGTTTTTTAAAAGGTTTTTTAAATTGAAAGGGATTGCTTTAATCATCTTTAAATTAATCCAGCTAAATGATAAATCTAGGCTCTCCTGTTGGAGTTATTTGCTGTTGTCAGTGACAAATGATTTCTGGGTGATTGAAAAACCCACACAGAAAAGGGATTTAGTGCTTTTCATTTGGGTCCTCTGAGCTGGACCAGAAATCCCATTTGGAGCACTACATACATTAAGAATAATGCCATGTCCTGGAAAACCTTCCTCCCTTCAAAAGATTTAACTAATAGTATCAGGATGCCATGGGGGAAAGTGATTTGTTCATATAATCTGCCCCAATTTCTACTTTCTGTCCCACTTTAGTGTCAAGGGTGCTTCAGCCATTCCACAAGCATTTGAGCACTTGCTCTGCAGCCAGCACCACCTGGCAAGAGTGTTACCTAAGAGAAAAGAGACAAAGGCCTAGAGTCAGCTGGGATGTGCTCAATGATAAAATGCATAAAGTGCCTGCCTTGCATGCAGAAGTGGGTTCCATCCCTGGCACTGCAGAGAGAGAGAGAGAGAGAGAGAGAGAGAGAGAGAGAGAGAGAGAGAGAGAGAGAGAGAGAGAGAGAGAGGCGCAAGAATCTGTGAGTCTGGGCTCGGAGGCGATAGCACAGCAGGGAGGGCGTTTGCCTTGCAGGCGGCCCACCTGGGTTTGATCCCTCAACATCCCATATGGTGACTCACAGACATGGGGCAGAGCTGCTACTGGCTCTCGCTGTCGAGGCACCTGGGAGGGATGGCGGGTTCTAGCCCTGGCCCGCCACCGCAGCAGAGCTTCGCAACAAGACAAACGACCCCCCCACTCCATGAGGGCCTCCATTTTCCACATCCGGACTTCCCCCTCATCAGAACTCCACCCAGCAAACCAGCCTATCACAGACTGGCTCGTGCGGCTGCAAGGGGGCCTCCCGGTTCATCAATAAATGCTGTATTTAGAGGTGACTACAAGAGTATGCTACCCGCACAGCAGAGCCTGGCAAGCTACCCGTGTCATATTTGATATGCTAAATACCAGTAACAATTATAGACCTCATTCCCATGACCTGATGGAATGGTTTTGAGGCTCTTTATTTTCCTGGAGCAAGCAGGTGCCCTTGGGCTCTACTTGCTTGAGACAGAACATATGGAGATGTTACTGGTGCCCGCTCGAGCAAATCGATGATGAACAGGAAGACAGTGATACAGTGATCCCATATGATCCCAAAAGCACTGCCAGGAGTAATTCCTGAACAAAGAGCCAGCCTGAGTGTTGCTGGGTGTGGCCTAGAAAGAAGGAAAAAAAAAAAAGAAAGAAAAAGAATCTGTGAGTCTGAAGTGCAGAGAAAGTATCCTTTGTGGCAAATGTTAAGAAAACAAAGGGTGATCCAGGCCAGCCACAGGTTCTTATTTTCACATTCTGCCTGAGGAAGTCCTGGAGCTGTTAGACGGCTGATCTGACTTGTAAAATGAACTCACACCAAGGATCAAGGGCAGTGCTAGAGAGACTTTCAGGAGATTAATGCAGAAATCAGGCAAGGGTGGGGACCCTGGAGGCTCTCAGGGTTGGAAGAGAGTAGGTGAGGAGGAGGGGATCATGGCTTGAGGGGTCAAGGCAGGAGTTGATCTGAGTCACACAGAGATACAGCGCTCCCAAACGGAAAGGTTTTCTGGCTGTGAGCTGGTGCTTGGGGAGCTGGTTTTGTGGCTGATTCTGGAGGTGATGATAAATTGGGATTAAATTTAGAGCCAAAAGAGGGGAAATCCAAAGATCTTGCCAGTCAGCACAGCTGTAGTCTCTCCCCTACTAATCCTAGAGAGAAACTGCACAGGCTTCCTGCTGGGCTCCTGCTTGTGGGGGTTCGCCTTTACTATCAGAGACTTGCGACTTGGTCTCTCAGGTGGAGGGGCCATGCCTGGGGTATGCTGCATTCACCCGGTGGGCTGTGGCCGTCTTGTGGGGAAGGAGGCAGGAAGATGTGTTGGTGCAATACGGCAACAATGTTCTAGTCTCAACTCAGCCAGCTTGGAATGCGATTCCGCCACCCACATTTCCTCAGCATCTTGTTTTGGCACTCTGGGGGTAAATACACTCAAATTGAGGGCTTTTTTTTCCTTTCCAAAGTGTGATTAGAGCTCAAGTATGTGGCTCTCTGGAAAATGTCCTGCTTTGGAGCCCCCTTTTGTATGTATACACACACACACACACACACACACACACACACAATATATACATACATATATGGCTGTGATGGGCTGGTCTGCTGGGTGGAGTTCTGACGAGACGGAAGTCCAAAAGTGGAAAATGGTGGTGCCCGTAGAGTGAGGAGGGGTGGTCTGGCTTGTGAGGCTCTGCCGAGGTGGTGGGGCCAGGGCTAGAAACCGCCATGCCTCCCGACTGCCTCATGAGCGGCTGTGCACAGGGAGAGCAAGGAACAGCTCTGCCCCATGTGTGAGAGTCTCTGGACCAGCATACCTGGGCCGGATTGTAGATAGATAGATAGATAGATAGATAGATAGATAGATAGATAGATAGATAGATAGATAGATAGATAGATAGATAGATAGATAGATAGATAGATAGATAGATAGATAGATAGATAGATAGATAGATAGATAGATAGATAGATAGATAGATAGATAGATAGATAGATAGATAGATAGATAGATAGATAGATAGATAGATAGATAGATAGATAGATAGATAGATAGATATAGATATACCTGGGCCGGATGTGTGTGTATATATATATATATATATAGATTGAGGTACAGCCCAGAGAAATAGTATAAGAAGGAAGACATTTGCTTTGGATGCAGCTGACCCTTGTTCAATATCCGACACCACAAATGGTTGCCCAGCACCACCAAGGGGTCACTTCTGAAGCAGAAGCAGGGGTCATCAGAAGCAGTCCCTGAATATCATAGAGTGTGATCTGACCCTTCACTCCCTGCTGCCAGAAGGGAGAAAAAGAGCAAGGAGATATTCTTAGTCACATATCCGGAATGTGTCTGCCCTTGAATAAGGGCACTTCCTTTCAGAGCGCCTCCTTAAGAGAGAACATTAAAGGGCCAGAGAAATAGTACAGAGAGTAAGGTGCTCTGCTTAGCATGTGACTGACCCACGTTCAAACCCCGGTTCAAAACATACGGTCCCCCAAACACCATCAGAAGTAAGCCCTGAGCACCACCAGGAGTGACCCAAAAACAAAAATTTCAAACTTAGAATTAATACCTATCCATTTTATTTTTTAAAGATTTTATGTTTTTGCTTTTTGAGTCGCACCCGGCAATGCTCAGGGGTCACTCCAAGCTCTGCATTCAGGAATTACTCCTGGCGGTGCTCGGGGGACCATATGGGATGCCGGGACAGAACCAGGGTCAGCCGGGTGCAAGGCAAATGCCCAACCCGCTGTGCTATCGCTCCAGCTCCAGACTTTATATTTTAAGTCCTCTCTAATATCTATCCCTCTTTTCCCGGATACATTTATTTTTATTTCAGTAAAGAATTTTTATTTGAGCCACACCCATATTCCACAGCCCCACCATCTAAGCTTATTGGCCCAGCTTTACAGATCCAAGTCTAACTTTGGGAAAAGATGCAAGTCAAGCTGTAAAAGGCGGCCCAAAAAAAAAAAGCTGTAAAAACTCTCAAGTACACGGCCTATTGCTGAAAACTCTGAGGTGCTTTGGGGACGGGGACACCGAGCCCTGGCAGCCACACCACCACCCCACAGCTGCCACCATGCCCGTGGGCCCAATTCCACTGTTTCACAACTGATCTCTGCAGAGATGCCAAATGGATAAAACTCCAAGTCCATGAGTTTTCTTGCTGAAACTTGGGTCTTCAACCCCCATACTCCAGAAACTTCAGCAGCCACATCCACAGCTGCTGCTATGTAAACTCAACCGCCCAGTTCTACAGATCTTGGTGTTCCTGGATGGCCACATACCTGGCTGTATAACACCTCCCAATTCCACAATACTGGTATCCCAGTAGAATCACACCAACTTAGATGGACGATAACATAGAAGCCAACTAAGCTCAATAAACAAAAACAGTAACACAGAAGGATCATCTAGCAACCAACAGCTTAGTAAATCATCAGACAGGACTTAAAGATCCTATGGTGAGATAAAATAATTTTCACAAATTTTTCTCTTCATGGAATATTTTTTGATAATTTTATTAGCCATTTAGTTGTAACCAGCAATTTAAAATAAATTGTTTTATGCCTGTTATTTAAGGGGACAGGCCTGGGGGCATAGGAGGGTGGGTAGGAAATTGGGAGAAATGATGGAGAGAGGGAAGATCGCACTTGTGGTGAGATTGGTGTTGAAGATGGTCGGCAACTACACCACCTCTGCTTCGCTGATGACATCATTCTAATAACACCAAACATTAGTCAATTGGCACAAATGCTGGCTGACTTCGACCGAGAATGTGGAAAGATAGGTCTACAGCTGAATCTGAAGAAAACTATGTTTATGAAAAATGAACTAGTTCCAGAGGCCCCATTCACTCTCAATGGAACAGACATCTCTGAATGCAGCAGTTATGTGTACCTAGGTCAAGAAGTCAACATGATGAATGACCTAAAGGCCTGAGCTGCGCAGGAGGAAGAGAGCGGCATGGAATGCCTTCAAAGGCATCGGAGAAATAGCTAAAAGGACAAAGAACCTCCGGCTCTGGGCACATCTCTTCGACTCCACCATTCTCCCTGCATTAACATATGCCTCAGAGACCTGGGCCCTACGAAAGCAGGATGAGAATGCTATTCGGGTCTCCCAGAGAGGAATCGAAAGAGCTATGCTTAGAATATCATGCCTCACTCAAGTGAGAGAAGGAATCCGGAGTTCTGACCTCCGTCGCTATTCCAGAATCAGGGACGCTGTCTCATTTGCCAAGGCATCGAAAATCAGATGGGCTGGACAAGCAATGCGATTTGGAGACAACCACTGGACTAGAGCCGTTACCGACTGGATCCCACGGGATGTCAAATAATCACGTGGCCGCCCACCTACAAGATGGTCAGACTTCCTTGTCAAGACCCTGAAGGAACGGTTTGAGGCTCTTCATATTCCTGAATCAACCAATGCCATTGGGCTACATTGGCACGTGATAGGGTCCAATGGAAATGTTACTGGCGCCCGCTCGAGCAAATCGATGAATAACGAGATTCAAGTGATCAAGTGATCAAGTGATAAAAATGTATTATGAACAACTTTGTAAATCACAGTGTTTAAGTAAAGTAAAAAATATTTTTTTAAAAAATTTTATTTAAAGGAAGAGAAAACTGCTCAAGAGAATGCATACTTCCAGAGAGAATAGAACATCCTGAAGCCAAAGAAATTGTAAGTTGGAGAAGACTCCCAAAAAGAAGTCCAAAGGTCTCTTCCAGGAGTAATTCCTGAGTGCAGAGCCAGGAATAACCCTTGAGCATCACTAGGTGTGACCCCCAAAAAAAAAAAAGCAAAAATAAATAAATAAATAAAACTTGGTCAGTGTGATCTAGGGTCAGTTCTTTGAGAAAAAAAAAAAGAAGGTCTCCTGGGTGGCTTGTGAATTATGTTCTAGGTCCCAAGACTGCTGGCTCACCAAGCACTGCAGGTGAGTTGGGTGAAGTGGGGAACAAGGGAGGCAGTCTCAAGAAAATAGCATTCCCACCTTCCTCCTTAACCCACCTTGGTCAACTGGGAGGGTCAGGACCAGTGAAATCTGCCACCAGCAGAAGCGGCGTGGACTCTAGTATCCTACCAACTCCACTGGGCACCTTGATACTGCATCTAAAGTCTACTTGATGTGCACAGTGAGGAAATGGGTCCCCAGTACCCAAATTCACAGGGAGCCGTAGACTCAGTTTGGAGGAATAGATTACCCCTTCAGGAAAAGAAAGAGCGATCGTGGAGGTCCAAACACGTTTTCCAGCATCATCTCCCTCACAGAAAAGATTTCAGAAGGAGATCAATAATAGAGTAAAATTATTTTCTTTATTGGGGAGAGAGTAAGAGTTACATGCTCAAGAGAGAACATGGGCTTCTCCAGGGAGGGGGAGAGCTGAAAGTACACATCCCGGGTTGAAATGTGAGCAAATCTCCAAGAAAGAGAATGTTCTTGGGGCTGGAGCAACAGCACACCGGGAAGGCCGTTTGCCTTGCACACGGCTGACCCTGGGGGGTCAATCCCCAGCATGCCATATGGTCCCCTGAGCACGGAAAAAACCCAACTTTTGTATTTTCATTCTTTTTTTAAATTTGTTTATACTGGTGCGAGGGATTGAAGTCAGGGCCTCATGCCAGGCATGAGCTCCAGCACCTCAACTATCTCCCAGCCCAAGTTCTTTGTGTGATAATGCCATCCCGGTCCCAGAGCACCATTTTGTACATGATAGTGAGGACACCATGTTGCAAGGTCAGGCTCCCACCAGCTCCAGACTCCACCATAACTTTTTACTTAGGAGTCTCTAGACAACGCACAATAGAAGGAACTTCCTTCCACATTACAACTTGTTTTTTGTTTGATTGTTTGTTTGCTCTTTGGGTCACACCTGGCAATGCTCAGTGTTGCAGGACTCCTAAGGGCTGCTGCATCTGCTCTGAATTGCCGCCTGCAAATCACTTCGTAGATAAGGGGGTAGTCTAAATGTGGCAGTTTATCTGACCATGTATGCAGTACTAGCTGGTATAAATATTCTCCCATGCTACCACAATCATCGTGGGACTAGCTAGATCTTACCAGCATATTAGCCTGGCCACGTAGGACCCTAAGTAATTAGACCAGAGAGAAATGCTGTTTGCTTCCAAGCAAACAAGCATGGCTCCCTGATATACTCAAAGGCAACTAAAATACAAAACTACAATGAAGTAGAAGAGACTTGTGAAGGCTTGGAGAAATATTTAACTGGCATTAGTATTAGTCTTTGGTACAGAGACATGCCATCTCAGAAACCCCCTTCTTTACCCTATAAAGGCATTTACAGGCAGATCTTGGCTCAAAACATTAGCATACTAAAGGGCCTAGGTGAGGTGCAGGGAGGGATTACCTAAGGGCATTTGACCCTCCCTGCTTTCCATAACAGTGGGAGAGGGAAGGTCTGAGTGGCAGGGGTATAAAACTAGCCTGTTTCCTTTCTCCCGCGCTTCTTGGTGGGCTCTTTCTTTGTGAGCACTCACCCTTCTTGGAAGTCTTGTCTTCTTCCCCTTTTACAAAGCCTTTACACGTGGTGGCCGCCATCTTGGCCTACACGTGGCTGGGGTTCTAGCCTGGAATCCTAAGCACCGGGCTTTTCCTTTTGCTGATTTGTATGCCTGAACCTGTGATAAGTAAAGCCTTTTAAAACTGCATCAGATTCCTGAGTTTTCATCCATTCCTCGCCGGCTTCGGAGGTAGAAGAGAACTTCGCTTCCCAGCACTGTCGGGGACCCGGTGGCGCGCCCGACAGCTCAGGGGTTCCTCCTGGCTCTGCACTCAGTAATTATTCCAGGCAGTGTTCAGGGGACCAAATGGGATGCCAGGGATTGAATCTGGGTTGGCCGCATGCAAGGCAAGTGCCCTACCTGCTGTGCTACTGCTCCAGCATGTTTTCTACCTGTTTATCCCAGTGTTCATTATACAAGTCACAGATACTGGCGTTATCTCACCTTGATTCTTCCCTCTTCCTCATCCCTCTCATTCAATCCACATGGAATCCCTTGAGAATCTAACTCTATGTTGTCTCTGGAGTCCATTCTTTATCTCCACCTTTGATCAGCAATGACCTGCAATAGTGCCCCAGCGTTCTTTCTGACCACTCCCTCTTCCACTCACTCCCACCTATGCATTCTAATCCCTCTCCTTCCAGGCATCAATGGGATCTTCTATACTATAACTAAGACCTCTTCTATACCATAACTCTTCTATACTATAACTAGACAACTCTCTAGTGGCTCTCCATTGTTCTAAAATCAAGCCCCAAATACTGGCCATGGCCAACGGGCCTTTCATAATCGGCCCTTTCTCTGCAAGCCCATGTCATAACTCTCTTCCTTTCACTCACCTCAAACAGACTATGTCCATTTTTTACCTCTGCTGTAACAAAATACCACGGAGTCAGTGATTTACAGTGACAAATTAATTCTCTGGCAATGCCAGAGACCAGAGGTCTAAAATAGGCTAAAGTCAAGATGGCAGTAGAGCTAGACACTATTCGGAGGTTCTAGAAAAGAATCTGTGCTTGCATTTTCCAACTTAAAAGCAGCACTCCTCGGAGCACCGGCCCCTTCCCCAGTTTCAAAGCCAGTGGCAGAAGCAACTGCTTCAAAGACCACATTGTCTACTTCCGGGTCAAATATGCCTTTGCCTCTCTCTTATCACACCTGTGACTGCCATTCAGATAATCTCCATCTCAAGATCCCCATTCAGCAGCAGACCCGGGTTCGATCCCCAGCATTGCATATGGTCCCCCAAGCACTGGCAGGAGTAATTCCTGAGTGAAGAGCCAGGAGTAGCTCCTGAGCATTGCTGGGTATGACCAAAAAAAAAAAAAAAAAATCAAGATCCCATTCACACCTTTCAAGTTCCTCCCACGGAATCATGTAGCATTCAGTATTTTCCAGGGACTAGGACCTGGGTTTAGCCACCCTCACAGGCCATGTTCTTTCCCGGGGCAGGGGCTTTGCAGAGCCCCAACCCACATGGTCCTCTCTCCCCTCTCACTCTCTGTCAGACCCTTTCAATGTCGGGATCACACTTACCTGTTACCTCTCAGAACATGTCCCTGACCAACTAACTCCCAGCCTACAAGTCCCCTCTATCTTGAAGTTTTATCTCCTTCCAGGCACACCAGGAGGCTACATTTCATATTATTTTTTCAGTTTGCTGGTGTTTGGCTTTCTCCCTCGCCAGAGCCTAGTGAGAATAAGGTGCGGGTTTGCTTTGTTCCTCCACCTCGCACCCTGCTTTATCAGGCTATTGCCCAATGGGAGTGAGTTTCAGGAGGATGAGGAGGGCACTGTGGGAGAGAGTGCTCTGCAACTGGAGGGCTGCAGTTATTCCTCACACAGCAGGCACAGCTGCATCTTCCTCCTGCCCTCTGCCTGGGAACAATGGTCAGGACAGAGTCCACCAGCAACCGAGAGATGCCACAGACTCGCTCACACAGGGGCTCAGGGAGATGCGGTAGCATTTGGTAAACCAGAAGCACACAAAACCTTTCACCCGAGCCCTAGCGTTGGATGCAGCCACAGATTAATTCCTTCCAACAGGCCTGGCCCAGTGGCCTGCTCTTAGAGGCTTCTGGCTGCCCTCCATCCTTCCCAACCTTCTCCAGTGGAAGCGTCCGGGGAGTCACTCACCAGGAGAAACTGGAGTGAGGCTCAGAAGCATTTCTACACTGGTAGAGCCCTTTGCAGGGGGCCTCAGGTTCCTGCACAGTTTACACGTGCCATAGGGTGAGCTGGGGCTGGGGAACAACTTCTGTTTGTTTGTTTGTTTTGGGGACATACCTCGCGGTGCTCAGGAATTACTCCTGGCTCTGCACTCAGGAATTACGCCTAGCAGTGCTCAGGGAACCATATGGGATGCTGGGGATCGAACCCAGGTTTAACCAGGTGGGTGTACCTGCTGTACTATGGCTCCGGCAGGAGGCAGGGGCAGGGACAGGGTGGGTGGGGGCAACTTTTCTAAGCCAAAGCCAAATGTGTTTTGATTGCAAGGTTATTTCTAAGAATTGTTTTTGCCTTAAGCAATACATTATCTGGTGGAAAAAGCATCGTTTTTAATCCTTCAAACAGCAAACTGTGCTTTAATATTTGACAACTTTCAAGAACATTTTCCAATGTTTGGTTACACCGTAGATCACTTTGGTGACTCAATCGTTTTCTCCTCTGTGATAATTTAGAACATAAAAATCCCTGGTCACGTTTTTTTCCTTTAAAATAAAAAACTTGGGAGAATAAAACAAAGTGGCTTATAAAAATATTTACCAGTTTTCACAAATAATATTTCAAGTACATGTGTGCAGCATCTGACAGCTTGCAAAGGCTTCAACCAGCATCATTTAGAAAAACATAGAAAAATATGGGCTTTATAGGGAAGGCGTTTGATACTGTCTCTTACAAACCTTGGGTCCATAACGTTACAATCTAAGACCTTCTGGCACCAGTGCAATGGACTGGGTCTGAGAAAGTTCCCCAGCCTCATGGGAATCCATTCAAAATCCCAGGTCAACAAAATAAAACTATAAATTTTAATTTAAAAGAGATAAAAACAAAAACAGAAAAATAAATAAAATTCCAGCCCAGCTGAATTAGTTTATAAGCTGCTTTTTGGATGGTGGGTAGTTCCCAGAGGGTTAACTGAAGCATATTTGACTTCACTGGCTATGGGTGTCCTGGGGAAATATCTGCTGTAGTGTGGCCCTATTTTGCTTGCAGATGGAAAACCGTGCATCCGTGATCCAACAAAGTCTTCAGTAAAGGAAAGGAGAGCAGGTGCGGCGCCTCCTCTGAGCTGGGAGGCCAGGAAGGACACTTTAAATCTGTAAAGGGAGCAGCCTTCGCTTTCTCAATCCTCAGCCATGGAGGCAGGGCCAGGGCGGTTGCCCAGGCTGCAGGGAAAGCAGATGGGGAAACAGCATGGCTGAGGGCCGTGGGCTGAGGCGTGGCTCAAGGCTTCTCTCTTCGTGAGGAGCTGGGCGTGCTGGGTCTCTGCAGCTCGAGGTTCTCTGGATCAGCGTGGCGCCCCTGCATCACTTCCCCTCTTTCCCCGCCCCCTCCACAGACCATCCCATCAGCTGTTGGACTCTCTCCGAATGAGCCTTGGAGCATATTAGATGGCAGGAACAGGCTTGAGCAATGAAGGGCCCTCTTGCCCCTTATGCTGCTAGAGCCAAACTGACCGAGTGTGGCCCCTGATCAGCGCCGGAGCCCTGGGCCACTTCACACGTGTTAGTGTGAAGGCTGCCATGCTACGGGCGGTCCTCCTCTGAGGTCCTGCGCCCCACTGCTCTCATGAGCGGGCAGAGGCCTGCAAAGGCGCAGAGTCATCAAAGCAGGAGCCTGGTGTCCTGGTGGCGGAGCTTCTCCAGCTCCTCTGCAGAGAAAGCATTTCCTCGGAGCCTGCGGAGACAGCAGACAGGTCTGAGCAGACGGGCCCCAGCGCGGAGGTTTCCCTAAACCCGACCGAGTGAACCCGGCCGACTCAGGGATCAGACCCTGGCCTGATCTCTCCAGGGTCAGGACTCTGCACCGCAGGACCCACTGCTGGCCAGGGCAACAGGGCAGTCATTGTGCAGGATGGCACAGAGCCAGGGGGACTGCAGCAAAACCCCACAGGGTGCCCGGCAGCCCTGACTCCCTGAGGCTGGCGATTCTTTTTTAAGGCAACAGCAGAATCGGTCAAGAATGTGATGAGCACATCCTGCTGCCTCCCCAGCTTGGACAACAGGCTGTAGAGAACGCCAGAAGCCTTAAAATATCAGCCGAGGCTGGCCTGATTGCCCCCTCACGTCCCCTGCATGTGCCATTTCAGAGGACTCCAGCAGTTTTCAAAGCCAAATGCACATTCTATGCTGGACCTACGGACCTTCCAGGCTCCAGGAAGAAACCCACACTATCACCAGACAGTGTTCAAAGTCTTGATTCTTGCTCTATCTACTACCAGCAAATGCTACTGCCTGGACATGCTTGGTGTGTGTGTGTGTGTGTGTGTGTGTGTGTGTGTGTGTGTGTGGTGGCGGGTGCGGTGGGGGTGGCAAGCGCAGTGGTGCTCAGGCCCTAACCCTGGCTCTGCACTCAGGGATCACTCCTGGCAGAGCTTAAGGAGCTATTTGGGGTGCCCATGGTCCTCTGTACTTTGGCCCGGGCCCATGTCTGGGTGCTTTTGTCAGTGGTGGCTGTTTTTGTGGTACCAGGAATCTAACCCAGGGCCTCACATATACAAGGCATGAAGCCCAGTGCTGAACCACCCAACTGGCTCTAATGGGCTTTATGATGACTGGAAGAATCTGCATGTCAAAAATGGGTTTAGAGGAGCCGGAGCGATAGCCCAGCGGGTAGGGCGTTTGCCTTGCACGCAACCGGCATAGGCCGGCCTGGGTTCAATCCCGGCATCCCATATGGTTCCCGAGCACTGCCAGGAGTAATTCCTGAGTGCAGAGTCAGGAGTAACCCCTGAGCATTGCCAGGTGTGACCCAAAAAGCAAAAAAAAAAAAAAATGGGTTTAGAAGTTAGCAGCCACGTCGCAGTTGACACAAGGCAGGCCAAGGCTGATCAGGCCTTGCTCGGCTTCTCTGGCGTTTCCCATGGGAGGACAGAACTGCCAGGGCTTGGGACCCAAATCCAGACTTTTCAGATTCTCACCCAGTGCCTAGACCTACATAGAAACATTTGCTTATAACATGCTAGACCCAGGCAAACCTTTCTGGGATGATCTGAGCCATGAATATGCCCGGCAGGAGAAAGGCCACAGCTCTGAATGGTGACTCAGTGCATTTCCAAATACGGGAAGGAACACGGCTTCTACCATGTAGGCTACATTGTGTGGTACACTCTACCTTGTATAACCTGAACCCAGAAGGGCGGAGGGTCAGATCCTGCAAAGGCGGAAGCGCAATCCGAATCCTTGTCTCAACTACCTCTTCTCCCCCCACCCCATAGTGCCCACCTCTCCTCCAGCATGAAGGACTCATGGCGGACACCAGAGAGATGGCTCCGGGGCACATGCCTTGGATGTGGGCGGCGCAGGTTTAATCCCCAGCACCTCAGGCCCCCATGAACACAGAGCCGGGTGTTGCTCCTGAGTGTCCCTCTCCTCCCTCACCCACCCCCTGCAACAAAAGAGGTTTGCGAGGGGCCTTACCAGACTTCCTGGAGAGTGTCGTTCATTTCTAAGGCCTGCAGGAGGGCAGTGGCCCCAAGACAGCTGACACCGTTGTTAGACAGCCTGAAGAGATGGAGGAAGAAGTGCAAACTGCAGAAAAGCTCAGCTCCCCAGGACTGGACCCATGGAATGAGACTCAGTGGTGGATCTCTAGAGCACCCACAGCCTCTCCTGGGACGCCCAGAGCTCCTGCACGGATGCCAGTGTCTGGAGTGGGAAATGAGCCCCCTGCTGCCATCCGCCAGGCACCTCTGCCAAGTCTATTATCTGCTCCGTGCGGACTGAGCCATCACATAGAGATGTCAGCACCAGAGTTCCTGGATTCCACTTGCTCGTCAGATCACCAGAGAATCAGCGCTGATCACCCCCACCAGTCACGTGGGCCTGAAAGAGGCCCCACTTCATGGAGGAGCCTAAGAACAGCTCTGCCCATGCACGCACTTCCGACCCCGACTTCACTGCTAGAAAACAGCCAATGAAGAGCAAAGAGTATTTTTGATCCGAGTTTTGTTGGTGCTGGAGCACAATGGGCAAAGCTGGAGGTTGCGAGGGGGATAGCCAGTGGTCAGGGACCCGAGAAAGAGCCGGGCCCTCTGAAAGGGTGCTTCTGCTCACGGCTTTACCCTCCAGAGCGAAGGGTCCCAAATTTAGATAGCCAATCATCTCCTTTTCAAAACAAAAATGGGTCACTCAGCATCCCCCTTGGAAACCTACCTTCAAGGGTTCAAATAGAAAGTCCCTCCCATAACCACACCAGCGGCCCCCTCCCAAGGCTTCAGGGTGTGGGATTGTAGAGTGCTCTAGATAATTTAGATAATGCTCCTCCAGTCCACACTCTTGAATATGACCCGCAGGCCATGCTAATGGGGGGGGGGGGCTGGCTGGGATGCTCTGAGTTCCCTGCATCCAGCTGGTGCCCACATCCTCAGAGCACCCACTGGAAGAGGCGCCCATGACAGCCCTGCACGTACACACAGGGGGCAACTGGGGCCCTCCTCCTCCAGAGGAGCGGGGCTGGGTGGAGGGGGCATGGGGGCGGGGGAGAGTGGGCGCGGTCTCAGCAGGCTGTGGGCTCCAGACCCTACTCTGGCCAATGGTTGTCAGTGAAGATGCCCAGAAAAAGAGGGCGGAGGCCCGAGCCGCCTTTCTGCTCACGTGAAAGTCTCGCTTCTGAAAGGGAAGTGGTTGGAGATGCCAGAGCCGAGGGTGCTGAACGAGACAGACTCTGCGGGCAATGTGGCATGGAGCAGGCCCCCATCTGTGATGTCTGTGACAATACGGAGGGCACACTTGCTGCATCTATGCTTGGTTTGTGGCACCCACGGATGGTCCCAGGACCTGTGTCCAAACTCTGACTAATCCTGCCTCCTGGCTGTTTCACCCAAGTGACGTGTGCAAGTGTTTCCCCAAACATATGGCAGCTCATAAGTCCCCCCAAGCAAGCAAGGACTGCCAGGGTGGATGGCGGGCTGGCAGCAGAGTGGATGGCGGCTGCTCGCTCCTGAAACACAGCTGTCTCCTGTCTGCGAAAGCTGAGGCATTCTGCGGGCACTGTTTGCCAGGGCAGATCCACCCTCCTCGAGCGAAGGGATGATTCCCTGATGTCCCATGAATAGCACCTTTGGCAGCAGGTAGGGACACGGTGCTAGTCTGGGGGCAGCACACACCCAGCTCGTGACAGGCACCTGCTGGACCCTGCTCTCACCCACTGTCCTCTCCACAGGGCATGACTTCCTGTGACCCACCCACACTGCCACTGCACCCCCCACACCTCCACTGCCCCCTCCCAGATGTCAGCCTTCTCCATCACCCACCTGGAGAGCGCCGGGGTTCTGGCTTTCTGCCACCTTTGTCTCCCCCACTTCCATCTGCACAGAGCAGCAAGACGATCCTCCCTGCCCCGATTCAGGTCTCCCACAACTCCTCGTGCCCAGGGAGAAAACCCACATCTTCCCCCAGTGCTAAGTCCCCCTAGCCACCCACCCTCTGCCACAACCCACCATGCTGCTCTTCTCCCACCAGTACTGAGTCCCTGAGATCCCCAACTTGCTTCACCCAGAGCCTCTACAATCCGCCCACCTGGTATGCACTTCCCCTGGGATCCAGCATGCAGGAATCTTTGGTGACGACCCACATCATCTTCTCACAGAGGCCTTTGCCGGAGGCCACCCCAGTCACTGCCCATCCCTATTCCTGACTGCAGCCACTGCCCCGCACCGTCCCCTTTGCCGCACAATTCTCCCGCTGAATTCTCCTCGAGCCCTTGCTGCCCCCATAAGTGACCTCACACATCTGCTCACGTGCTCGTTCTCTCTCCCCCCTGAGAACTCATGAATTATATGCTGCTTTCTTCCCTCTCCCTCAGTGCCCCCAACAACTCCTGCACCGGGAGGGTGCTGCAGGGAGCCCCTCTTGCTTCTATGCACACAGAGGAATGAAGACAAGGACACTTGACAAATGAATGCAGGGATGCGCATGCGATCACGGGCCAGCACGCCTGGCTGCAGAGTGCAGAGAAACCTCTGGAGAAGAACCAGGCGCCCTGGTCAGCGGCAGCGGGGCTTCCTTGTAAGCCCACCCATTCCATAGCAGATGCTGTGTGTGACCCCCATAGTCTGTTGGCTTTCACCCTAACACAGAGAGAAGCTCGCTCAGATGGCCTCCCCCTCCACCTACAAGTCTATGTACCAGCCCCAGGAGCTGCACGTCACACACACAAGGCAAGCCAGCAATAATACCCTGTGAACACTTGTCAACATCCGGGTAAAGGCAGCGAGAGGATAACCCCGACACACATACACACATACATGGTGACTCTGTCCTCTGCTGGGTACAAGCAGCTGGGTCTCCACCAGTTCTGAACCCAGCTGTGCTCAGCAACTTGATAAGACACAGTCTAGGGGTACCCTGCCTCTCCCAGCCAGCTTCACTCCCCTCTGAGCACTGGGGGCTGGCCCTCCTAAGTGAACAGTGACAGAGTAGTGAGATCCAGATGGTCCCTCCAACTTTCTAGATGGCTGCCCACGGGGAGCCCTAGAGGAAGGACCTCGGAAATCCCCTCCTGAGATTGGTCAGTACTGCCCAGGGTTTACTCCGAGGGCTTACTTCAGGACTTTCAGACTGGAATTTCTCTTCATCCCTTCAGCGAGAGAACATACGCCTTCATCCTGGAGCTGGTTCTCCTCCAGGCTGGCAAGAACAAGAAAGAAAACCCAGTTGGCATGGCAACCTTTATGGCGGAAGTGACGTCACTAAGATTAGCCCACACGCTCCCGCTGGGAGAAGCTGTACTGACAGCTCAGGTGCGATCAGAAAGGGCAGGAGGTAGGATTCTCACTGCAGGGGGCACCTGGGAGAGGAGCTGCACCCCCAACGCCTCCACTAAGCTCCCGCTTGTCCCTGGTAGCTGAGAGCTCTGCCACTTCCTTGGGGCAGTCAGATGCTTGCTGGGAACATGATAATTCCCAGTTGTGCCCACAATCAGGGTGGCCAGTGATGTCCAGCTGGCCATCAGAACAGGAGAAACTGGCAGAGGTGTAGGAAGATGAGCTGTCTCTAGACAGAGAACTGCTGGCCTGGGCCATTGGTCCTTCCTGCACCTTCACACTGATTCCTGACACATGAAGGTGAGCACAGGATGGAGCCCCACGCATAGAGGCAGGGCAGAGTAAAAGCAGGCCAGCACCCCCCAATACCAGCCCTCTGCGGCTGCCCCGCCCACACCAGCCCTCTGCGGCTGCCCCCACACCACCCACCCAAGAGAAGACAACGCCTTTCCTGCCCACAGCCTTGGCAGATGGGTGTATCAGTGCTGCCACAAACCCAGAGAGGCTATAAGGAAGTGAGCCCAGCCAACAGCCAGCCGTCCTCCACTGAATTTATTTCTGGGACCCTGTTCACAAGTTTCTGAGTCTTTCTGTTTATTAGGGGAGAATATATATATATATATATATATATATATATATATATATATATATATATATATTTGTTCAGCACTTTAGCTCTAGAAATAATTTGGAACTGGCCAAAATGTTCTTTTATTGTGTTTTTTTTTTTTTTTTTTTTTGCCATATCCAATGGTGCTCAGGAATTACTACTGGCTCGACACTCAGGGATCATTCCTAGTGAATTTGAAGGGTCATGTAGGGTGTCAAAGATCAAATTCCAGTCAGTAGTATGCAGGGCTAGAACCTTATTCACTGAACTATTGCTCTGACCTCAGAATCTTCCAAACTATGTCATAAAAATACTAACCCAGGGACCAGAGCAATAGTAGTACAGCAGGGTAGGGTGCTTGCCTTGCACACAGTTGACCTGGGTTTAATTCCTTGCACCCCAGATGGGTCCCCTGAGCCTGCCAGGAGTGATTCCTGAGCACAGAGCCAAGAATAGTCCTGACAACCAAAATAAAAATACCTAATCCAGGGGCAAGGGGAGAGCTCAAGGGGCTGGTGTGCATGCCTTATAGGCAGAGACCCCGAGTTTGACCCCCCAGCTCTGTGTGGCCCTCTGGGCACCACCAGGTGTCCTGGGTTTGGACACGGCTCACTGGGGTGCTGGGCCCGAGCAGCAGCCTCACGAGGGCTGAGCACCAAGCCGTGAGGCGCTTTATTGCCGGCAGAGGGGCTGGAATGATTGTACAGCGGGTAGAATATTTGCCCTGCATATTGCTGGCAGAATCCCTAGGGCCTCCAACATACCTGGGGAGTTCCTGCTGCCCCACCCACTGCCGCAAACAGAAAAAGAAAAAAGAAAAATGTAGATTATGCCAATGGTGTCTGAAGGATAGAGACGTTGAAGGGATTTCAAGCCTCCGTGCAGGTAGGACTCAAGTTCAGTTTTAAACTTCCCCAACTCCCCCTTCTCTTCCCCTTCCCCTCTCCGCCCCCCACCCCCACCACAGTGCCGCTGACTCTGGCCTCACATCCCTGCAAGTCACGGAAGCGTCAGGAGGAGTCACAGGAGCAGCAGCAGGAGAGGGCAGGACAGTCTCGCCCCATGACAATCTCCAGTGTCTCGAGTGCCGCCCTGGACCAGCTGCTCCCTGAAGAGCGTCTTTTTTTTTTTTTTATTTTGGAGTCACACCTGGAGATTTTCAGGAGTTACTCCAGGGCCAAACCCATTATCCAGCGGGTAAGGCGTTTGCCTTGCACTCAGCTGACCTGGGTTGGATCCTCAACATCCCATGGGGTGCCCCAAGCACCGCCAGGAGTAATTCCTGAGTGTAGAGCCAGGAGTAACCCCTGAGCATCGCTGACTGTTACCCACTTCTTGTATTTCTTGTCTTCCCGTTAATCATCGATTTGCTCGAGCGGGCACCAGTAACATCTCCATACATCCTGTCACATGCTAAGTGAAGCTCAATGGCATCAGCTAGCTCCAGGAACATAAAGAGCCTCAAACCATTCCATCAAGTCCTGGGAATGAGGCCTATAATTGTTACTAGTATTTGGCCTATCAAATATGACACGGGTAGCTTGCCAGGCTCTGCCTAGCGGGTGGGATACTCTTGTATTTACCTCTACCCAAAAAGTAAAAAAAAAAAAAAAAAGATTACTCCTGGCTCTGCACTCTGGAATCACTCCAGTGGTGCTCCGGGGACCACCTGGGATGCTGGGGATCGAACCCAGGTCTACCACATGCAAGACAAACATCCTCCCCACCGCACTAGGGCTCCGGCCCCTCTCACCGTGTTTCTGGTGAGAAGCTGTCCTAGCCTCGCTGTACAGGTGGAGCACCGAGAAGCAGAGCTTGTTACTGAATGCATGTTACACTCCACGGCAGATGGGGACACTGGCCTGCAGGTACAGGGTCTAAGCTCTCTTTCTTTTCCCGCTTCCCTTCCCTCTGTGGATGCTGACCTAGTCCTACGCGGGATTGAGCGCATGAACACTGCCAAAGGTATTGCCCTTTTCTAGAATGTTTTTGATGGTTTGGGAGCCACATCTGGCAGTTCTCCTGCTGCTACTCTAGGCTTGGTCATCCATCAATCCCTGTGATGGTTGGGGGATGCCAGGATGCCAGGACTGGCCCTAGGCCTCCCCACGCAAAGCCGCTCTCCAGTCCATACCCGTATCTCCCTGGCCCCGGGGCTGTGTCGCCTTTAGCTGCGATGCTTACACAGACCAAGCTGGAAATGATTCTCAATAGTGTTGCCAGGTGCAAACAACAAGAATTGCCAGAACCACGCAGGGTTCAGGATAATCCCAGGTACCAAATGCATGACTCCCTGCCAGCAAGGCAGGATCTTCACTCACTGAGTTCCACACCACCACTCCCCCAGACACCCGCCCTAGGCCCCAGAGTCTATGTTCTTACCCTTAGGCCACACAGAGTCAGTAAGAACACCACAAACCAACCAGCATAAACCAAGAAAAAGCAGAAGTACCTCAATACAGAGTCCACCCGTTCCACAGCGCCCAGGACAGAGAGAAGCACAGAACCACCCCATCACCCAGGTGCCCTTGTCTGAGTCACACGAGTCCATGGGCGAGGCCAGCAAAGACAGGCTGCTCACTGCCTCCTGGCGCCGAGCCCCCCACACTCACCAGAGTTCTTCCAGGACCACGTTCTGCTCCAACATCAGTGCTAAAGCTTGAGCACCCACAGGGCCGATGTTGTTCCCCACCAGGCTGGATGGGAGGGAGTGAGGGGCATGTCAGAGCGGAGGGGAGAGACCGCCAAGATCAGTACACCGGGAAGGCCCTGGGCCTCACTGTCCTAGCCCGATGCGTGTCAGACACTGCCCCTGGTGCCTTGTCACCAAACCTCAGGCAGCCCAGGGTCCCTCCCAGCACATTACTGGGTGCACAGGTCCCTGAGACAGCAAGCATCTGACCCACCTGCACATCTCCAGCCCACACAGGGAACCAAGACCCTGAGCGGAAAAGGGGCATTGTCAAGTCGCCTGGGGAGACTCAAGTCTCTCTAAAGTCCACTGGACTGTCTCACGTGGGGGATCTAATGCAGGGGGAGGAACAGAGGAGATTCAAAATCTTTCAAAAACTAGCCCATGGGTCAGAGTGAAGTACAGCGGGGAGGGGAAAGTGCTTGCCTTGCCCGCAGCCAACCTGGGCTCAATACCTAGTATCCCACAGGGTGCCCTGAGCATCACCGGAGCAATTCCTGAGCACAGAGCCAGGGGCAGTGCTGGGTGTAGGCAAAAAACAAAAAAAAACAAACAAACAAACAAAAACCCACAGTCCAATCACGGGAAAGACCCTGGGGCTTACCTGAGCCACTTCAGGTTCTTGTGGTCACCCAAGGCTTCAGCCAAGGCCTGGGCTCCCTGGTCGCCCACTTTGTTACCCCAGAACCTGAAAAGATTGATGAAATCACAGGGCCAGTGAGTCCCTCTGTGTCGGTGGGAGCTTCCGGTCACAGAAGCCCTTGCATGCCCCTTCCCTATGCCCCATTCAGACCCAAGCCCTGGCAGGACTCACTGGGTCCCGTGGTGGCAGCTAGAAGCTTGGGGACCCTCCCTGCCTTCTTGTGAAATGGGTTAGGAAGCCACTTCCTCCGTTTTTTTCTGCCCACAGTCTTGGGTTCTGGGACTTGGTTTTTGTCAAATGGACATCAGTTTCCCCTCAGGGCAGGGCAGGATTGAGAGGATGGCATAGGTGCGCCCCTGGGTATGGGCACAGTCACTCTGCCCAGCCAGCAAAGGGGACAGGGCTCTCCCCACCTGAAGGCCCAGGGGCTTCCCTCCAAACCTGTTCTTCCTTTGTGGTTGTTATTTTTGTTTTGGGGTCACACCTGGTGATGTGTAGGGGTTACTCCTATTGCAGTGCTCGTGAAATCTTACAAGGCTAGGACGTCTTGGGGCTCCTGCAGGCAAAGCTTGTGCTCTGCCCTTTGAGCCAATTCCAGCCTCCCCCAAATCTCTCTCCTCTCCCCTCCCTGGCCAACATCGGCAGGAGCTCAGCAGGGGCCAGCGAGGCCCCCTTCCTCACTGCCTCCACTCTGCCTCCTTCCTCATCTCTCCCAGGCTCGCACCCCTGAGAGCAGCAAGGGCAAAGGGGTGCTTTAGAAGCCTTGTGTGGACAAAGGCACAAAGCACAGCTCTTAGGAAGGGCTTCTGCCAACAGCCCCGGGCACTGCCCTCCTCCCATCCCCGCCCTGATGCCCCAGTTTCCTCTTTGGGTACCTACTCTCCTGCTTTGCCTCCCCTCTGCCTCTGAGACCTGAAATTTTCTAAAGAAGTTTTGCTGGGCCCTAAATCCTCCCTCCAGCCCAACATCCAACATCTGAGCACGATCCACCTACCCCAGGAATTGCAGGGTGGCATTGCCTCGGAGTCCCTCAGCCAGCACCTGGGCGCCCGCAGCAGTGAAGTGGTTATTGCCCAGCCTGGAAGGGAAGACAAGAGCTGACGCTGGCGCAGGATGCATGGCCTGTACAGAGACCAGCCGCGAGCCTGAGCTTCTTGCTGCAGATGCAGACAGGGCCTGCTGCTGGCGCTCCATCACCCACAGCTCTGCCAACCAAGGGCAGGGGACAGGTATGGGTGGAGTCCCAGCTAGAGGGAGTGAGGGTGACTCATGGTCACACCTGGTCCTTCTGGCCCAGATACCTCTGGTGCATGAGCCAGGCATGAGCCCACAGTCTCTGGGTTGCTCTTGCTGCAGGTATCATGAACCGAGTCCTCAGAGCTGGACTAGGTGGTGGGGAGAAAGGGGATCCTGTGAGCCTCCTGCAAGGACTGGAGTGGGATTTCAGCCAAATCCAGGCACCGCTAAGAGCTCCCTAAAACGCCCACCCACAACTCTGGCTTCCTAGAAATGATGTATTTCATTTTCCAAAGCTCTTTCAGACCTATCATCCTCTGCTCAAGCTCCCAGCACTCCTCCAGGGGAGGGTGACACCCCGCTTGAGAAGGGGCCTCCGATCATCAGACCAAAGTCCTGGTGCTGTGCAGAGAAGCCTGAGCCCCCTCTGTCCATGGGCTGCTGCGAAACTGGGCATTGGAGCCAGGAGTAGGGCCATGGGGCCCAGGGGCTGGGGACCAGCTCTCTGCGCTACTCAGAACTGCACCTTCCCGCCTTGCTTTTCTCTTTGTTCTGGGTCTACGCAGCCTCCCCAGGGCCCGGCACACTCCTCTCAAGTATTTCCCCCTAAATGCACTAAATCCCTCCTGGGGACCAGCTCAGCATGGGATAAAGACTGGAGGACCCTGTGATTTCCTGAGCTCTAGAAAGTTCTCTTGTTCAAATGTGCTGGAGCTCCATCCTCGAGACTATTCATGACGTCCCTGGAATGTGACCCCATTTTCCAGACAGAGGCCAGAGGCCAGAAATGAGGTTCCCTGGTAGAGTACCTGCCTTTCCTAGGTGAAGCCCTATGTTGAAATCTCAGCCACATAAAATAATAGTAGAGGAAACAGCCATAGACACTCTGATCAAAGGTCACACAGCAATTGTGGCTTCAAGCCCAGGGACCCTGGATCCAAACCGGAAGGGCTGTCCTAGAACCCCATGTTCCCAACAACAGTACTCTATTGACCCAAATCCTGGGCCTCACACTCGGAGTCCAGCACCACCCGCTACCCCTCAGCTCTCCCTGGGGGTGAGGCAAGCCCTGCTGTGACCTTAGCTGCCCACAGGGTCTGAGGAGCAGGATGAGACACAGGCTCAAGCAAGACACCTCAGGGCTCTGACACTTGGCCACACACCAAACTAAGCACCTTGCTGGCCAGTGGGGCAGCGGCCACTCTTCGCTTGTCTCTGCTGTCTGCCCTGTCAATCCAGGAGGATTGACATCCTCAAACAAGAGAGATGCCAGGCCCACCAGGGACCTATTAAACAGTGCCGAGGACAGTGCTGTCCAGTGAGGGCGGGGCTGGGAAGCCCTCTAACTACCGGGTCAACTAGGCCAGCCAGGCAGCAACGGACCTGCAGCAGCTGAACACAGGAGATATCTGGGAAACACCCTCCCCACCCCTGACCTGGAGGAGGGGGACTCTGGTGCTCCTCAGAGAGCCTGTAACCGGGGTCCTGGGCCAGGAAGCCCTCCACGGAACTGCCCCAAGGTGACTAGGGAGATGGTGTGGGGAGGTGACCACTAGGGACACCTAATGAGAATCACTGCTGTTTTCAGAGTCCACTTCTGGGGAAGCCGCTCCGGGCCCCACAGCACTCTAGGCTGACTCACAGGCTGAGAAGCTGGGGGAGGGGAAACCAAGGACTTGGAAAGTCCCAGACTCACCTTAAGGCCAGAAAGTTCCGCTTGCAAGCAAGGAGCTGCGCCAGAGAGTGTGCAGAGCCATCGGTTAATCTGTTGTTGAAAAGACTGGAAAATGCCCAGAGAGGTCACATGGGGGGGGCGGTAGGAGCAGAGGACAGTGACCACCCCTACTCAGGGAGCTCCAAGCCTGCAGGTCAAGAGCGCCCCCCCAGAACAGTGGGCTAGAGGGCACCCCCTGCCTCCAGTGGGATAGATACCCACAGGGCAGCCCTGCACCTCGGGGCACTGGCTGGGCCTGGGGCCAAGAGAGGCCAGGCCTTGCCCGCGTCTGCCCAGCCCCACGTACGCTAACTTCTGCAGAGGCTCGCAGTGGACAGCACATTCCACCAGCACGCAGAGGCCTCGGTCAGTGATGTTGTTGTCCCGCAAGCTGAAAAAGACACACACAGAGTAACCACAGAGCCGACGAGTGGGCAGAGATGAACCCCCGCCCCAACCAATGGACTAATCTCCAAAGCGCCAGTCTCAGTATTTCAGAGAAAAAGCCTCAGGGTCGAGGCATCCGATAACATTGATGAAGGGGTTTTTCATCAGTCCTGGCCAGGGTGCTGACATCACTCACTACAGGTGGGGAGTGTGCGTGAGGCGGGGAGGGGACAGCCCAGGAGGCAGGGTCTAGAGCCCCCCACTGGCTCCTCTAGCTGGCACCGTTGCAGGGTCACAGACTCAGGGAACTTTTCAGGTTGCTCAAAGGAAGGCCACAGTGGTTGGGAGAGGGGAAGGGCTCGAGGCAGGAGAAAGGAGCCAGGCAGGCTGACCCAGCACCAGTGGGTACCCCCCCATGTCTACAGGACTGTGGAACCAGCCACACCCACTAACCCCATTCCTGGGCACTCGGCCCTGCGGACCACCTCAGTAAGCAAATTGTCCCTGTTCACATGGCCGGAGTCTCGCCCAGGCCCTGCCCTTATGGTTGCTGCAATCTCAGTATACACACACAGTTCTTCCCACCCTTCACAGTGAATATGCCCTTTAGGCCAAAGGAGAACAGCCATGCCCCAGACCACTGTCACTGTCCTAGGACCCTCCAGCTAATCTTTCTGCTCCTTTTACTGCCTGCCTAGTATGCACCATCTCTCCTGAGACACCCAGTTTCAGACTGACTGTAGCCTCCTGGTCCACCATGTGTGAATGAGGCACAGAACAAGAGTATGGACGCCATGTGCATACCAGAGTGTGCACTGTGGGCATCCATTGTTTGGTTTGGGTCACACCCAGCAGTGCTCAGGAGCTACTCCCAACTTGGGCAGCTTAAGAGTCACTCCTGGCAGGGCCCAGAAGTCCAGGCAGTGTCGGGAATCAAACCCAGGTGACCCACATGCAGAGCGTATGCCTGGTGCAGTGAGCGCTCTCTTCAGTCCATGCATTGTATCATGATCACATTCCAGTGGTCAACCCGGGACCACAGTTTCTCTGCAAGGGTCCATTTGTGGTAGCTATTCACACAGGCATGTGCTGCTTTGATGGAGACAGGCACCACCCTAACGTGTTTGCAGACAGCTTGATCTCTTGTGGGGGTCCCAAACAGGTACAAACCCGGGGTTCGATTTCAACATTAGCCAGGATTTCTTCTATGTCAGAAGTGATAAACACAGAGCAGGGATCCCCCTTCAGAAGTGTGAGGGAAGCGAGGCAGCCTGCAGAGAGCTGAATGCCCAGTCCCAGCCATATCCTCTGCCTAAGCCAGGATTCCAGGTGGGAAGCGACCCGAGGTGGGGATGGCGGGTCTGGGGCACAGATATTCCCAAGGGGAAAGTCACCCCTTTGGATGGGGCTGCATGCAGTTGGGTGGAGCCCAGAAGCTCTCTGGAACAATATGCTATGTAAGGAATAGAGGGGCGGGCCGCACTCCACTCTGCAGTCACTTTCTCTCCCTTCAACTTCCCATTATGTTGGGATTTTTTTCTTTTTTAGGTCACACCAAGTGATGCTCAGGGGTTTCTCCTGGCTCTGCACTCAAAATTACTCCTGGTAGTGCTCGGGGGACCATATGGGATGCCAGGAAACAAACCTGGGTAAACCGCATGCAAGGCAAATGCCCTACCTGGGTATCACTCAGCCCTATGTTGGGATTTTAAAGTTTTGAGCCAAGCATCTGATTTTTTTTTTGTTTTTTGGGTCACACCTGGCGATGCTCAGGGGTTACTCCTGGCTCTGCACTCAGGAATTACTCCTGGCAGTGCTCGGGAACCATATGGGATGCCGGGATCGAACCCGGGTCGGCATGGGCCGGCCGCGTGCAAGGCAAACCCCCTACCTGCTGGGCTATCACTCCGGCCCAGCATCAGATTCTTTGACTCAGACTTTGCCTGTGACTTCAAGGCTTCTGGGGCCTCTAATTGGTCTGTCTGCAGACCAGTTATATGTTGGGAGCAGGGAACTTATAACCAGAAAGATGTGAATTCCTATGGGACACCCAGACAAGTTCCCACACATCTCTGAGCTCCAGATTGAGACTAGTGGAGATGCACATGGTTGTGGAGATTTTAAAAAGATCATATTTTGGAGTGAGTTGATGATCTCATGTAGGGCGCCGGGGTTTACTCCTGACCCACACCATCCTCCGAGCACCCCTGGGCACAAGCCTGAGTCGCTGGCTGGGAACAGCTCCCACAGCACCACCAGGGGTGGCTCCAAACACAAATCTCAAGGTCGCCTGGGCAGTGGGATACAGTGCAACATGGGACATTCCTAAGTGTCCAACACTGAAACTCAAGGCATGAGCTGGCCAAGGGACAGGTGAGGCAGTGACAGTGTCAGGCCCCGATTCCAGTCCTCAGCGCCATACTCCCGCCTCAGTGCCCTGATGGCACAGGCCCTGGCCCAGCCAGCGGCACTCACTAAAGCGCCTTGCAGACTCTAAGACAAGGCAACAGCTGCTCCACGCCGATGTCACCCACGGAGTTGTGATCCAGCTGCAAGGCCACAGGCCGCTGGAGGTGCCGCAGCACGAAGGCCAGGGCAGCGCACTCGGCGGGGCCTACACCGCAGAAGGTCAGCTTGAGGTGCCCGACGTCCAGCCCCCTGCGGCTTCCTGTGCCAGCCGCTCCTCCCTGCATCTCATATAGGCTCCGAATGAGCCAGACGAAGTTGGGCATGGCGTGCATGCTCTTGGCCTCCCCCGGCACCGCCCGGGATGCCTCGGAAGTGCTGGTGAAGGCTGCGGGCCAGACAGCGGCGTGCACAGACCTGGCGCTTCTGCAGTGCCTTCCCTGAGACCTGGCAGCCGGCCAGCAGGTCCCGGTGTTCCTGGGACAACAGCCCGCCAGGAAGGCGGCCGTCATCTGCAGGTTGTGAAGCTCAGTGTCCTGTAGCAGAGCTGCCACGGTGCCCTCTTTGCTCCCGAGCCCGGCACACACAGCGCGGGCAGCAGCCTGCCCAGGATGCGGCTGCCAGGTCCTTCGCATCTGAAGAGATGCCTGAGTGAGGATGGCGGCACGTCGGTGCCGAGCACCAGGTAGAAGGCAGCAAAAAGCACTGGAAGGTGATGTGCAGAAATTCCAGGGGCGTCCTCCCACTGGGCCCTGTCCTCTGGGCACGCACCAGGAAGCCAAGAGAGATGTCCTCTGCATCCACGCAGGGCCTCCTGGAGCTGCTTGTCTGTGAACACATAGCAGCACGTGCCCAGGCCCCAGAGAGGCCAGGCGGCCCAGGTGCAGGAGGGTGGTGAGCCGACTCCGCAGCAGGCAGCAGCCAGGGCCAGGTGCGGCTGTGGCTGCAGGGGGAGGCATGAAGCAGAAAATGCTGTAAGATCAGGAGATACATATCGGTGGTGGTCTTCAGGGCACCCCACCTCGCTGCAACAGCTCCTGGTGGCATTTGGACACCATCCATGAGAACACGGGGAGGTGACACAAGCCATGGAGAGTCGGGGTGGCTTGGAGAAGGCTGATGAGGCGGTCGGCCACTCCGGGCTCCCGTGGCGCTTCCTCAGGTACAGGGCGATGCTCTCCTCTGAGAAGCCCTTCAGGTTGAGCTCCGCCCTTGCCGTATTTCGGAGCAAGGCCGACACCGCATCGGGCGGCTGGTCAGCACCTTGCGGGGCGTTCTTCAGCAGGTTGCCCTGCAGGAGGTTGAAGAGCAGGCTCTGGACAGACGTGGGGTCCGTCGGAGAGCAGTGTCGCTCGCAGTCCGAGAACCTGAACCTGAACTCATCAAAGCCATCAAAGGTTAAGAGGATGCGGTCAGGGGTGGTCAAGGGAGAAACTGGAAGATGTCCGATCGGCCCACGTCGGGCCAGCAACAGTGCTCAAAGAGCAGTGTCTGCACAGACAGGGGCTTGGCTACACTGCAGCTGCCGGCAGCTGAAAGGGAAGAGCGAAGAGAAACTCCTGGAAGTCGCGGCCTCGCGGCCACAGCAGAGCAGCTGCTGCAGGAGTGTGCTCTTGCCGCTGCCCGCCTTGCCCACCACCAGCACGGTGTCCGCGTCTGCATTGAGGTGGCCATGGTCGCTGAAGAGGTCCTCCAGGCCCAGGGGGCCGGACTCTCCTGCGGGGGTCCACCCAGACCCGCGTCCGTGCGGATTTCCAGAACATTCTCTGTGTATATTTCCTCCAGGCAAAGATTCTCTGTCCCATCGTAGGTGCTCAGGAAACGGGTCTGTGCAGAGATGGTGGTCCTGAGTTTGGACATGTACTTCTTACATGCGGCGTCTGGAAGGCAGAAAAGGCAGGTGAGGAGGCACTGGAGTATGTGTCAGCGGGGGGCTGGGGGGCAAAGGAAGGCTGTGGGCAGAATGGGGGCTCACAGAGGGGAGACATGTCAACAGGCATCAGTCCTGACTCTCTAGACTCAAGAGTCACGGATAGGGGCTGGAGCTAAAGTACAGCGAGGAGGGCATTTCCCTTGTACACTATTGGCGCAGGCTCAATCTTCAGCATCCTATATGGTCCCTGAGCCAGGAGTAATTCCTGAGTGCAGAGCCAGGAGTAACCCCTGAGCATCACCGGGTGTGACCCAAAAAAGAAAAAAAAAGTCATGAGTATTATATTTTTGGGGGGTGAGAGAGCACACCAGTGGTGCTCTGGGATCACTCCTGGCTCTGTGCTCAGGGATCCTTCCTGGTGGGTTCTGGAAACCATGCAGGATGCTGGGGAATCACACCTGGGTCTGCTGTGTACAAGGCAAGTACCCTGCCCACTGAATAGTGAATCTTGAAGCCTGTCATGCAACCTGCCTAAGCCTCAGTTTCCTCCTAACTTTGGACATTAGTAACTGGGTGAATTAAAGTCCTCCAGGTCATGTCCCACAAAGGGGACTGGGATGCAGGGATTAAATTGCTATTCAGTCTGATTAAAAGGTTTGGGGAAGCAAGATTACCCTGGGTTAGCTGGGTGGGTCTGGTGCCAAAGGCTTGAGGTCAAATATTTAGGCAAGATTCCAGTCAAGCTCCAGTTTCTCAGGTTCTTCCTGCTGCTCTTCACAACAATTCTCCTGACTGAGATGTGTCCACTAGGTTTTCTTTGCCATCCCCACACCAATGTAAACAAATTGTAACTATGGAACCATAGTGAAAGTACAGCAAGAAGGATGCTTGCCTTGCAGGCAGCTGACCCAGGTTCCATCCCCATATCCCATGTGGTCCCCAGAGACGTGCCAGGAGTGATACCTGAGCAAAGAGCAGGGAGTAAGCCTTGATCAGCCTAAGGTGTGACAAACACACACACACACACACACACACTCACACACAACTGCTGCTTCTTGATTTCCCTTTTCAGGACAACAGGAAGTGATCTCCCAGCCCCAAGATGAGGCCTCAGTGAAGAATACATCCAGCTGTAGCCTCCAGCCCCCAACAAATGCAGCTACTTGTTCTCCACCCAAAGGTTTGTACATAATTTTCTTAGCACACCAAAGCTGGGATTATAGTAGCACCAAGTAGGTGCCCTGTTTGTCCTCCTCTGTTGTCCCCAGAGTGATTAGCAGTTCTCTGGATATACCAGGGCACAGAACAGGCACCACAAAGTGCTCAGTCTAGTGCTTTGACTTCCACAGACCTTCCAGTCTCATATCACCTCCACCAAGATACCAAAATCTCCACACACAAAAAAAGTATTGATTTGGGCTGGCATGGTAGTACAGCAGGAGTTTGCCCTACACACTGCCAACTCAGGTTCAATCCCCAGCACCCCGTATGGTCCCCAGGAACTGCCAGGAGTGATCCCTGAGTGCAGAGCCAGGAACAAACCCTAGCACTGCTGGGTATCCCCCCAAAAAAACAAAGTATTGATTGTTTTAAAGCAGACACATCAATTGTGTCATCTTTAGAATTGGCACGCTGGTGATTTTCCCTCTGTTCAAATGTATAGTTACCAGCTCTGCCTAATGACATCAATAGTCAGCAGTCCTATTCTCTGTATGCGGCATGCCTCTGGTATCCTAATTATTGTGCTATGTGCTTAAGTGAGGTGGGGGCACACTCAGGTGACATGATACACACATGTGCCATGAGTGTATGGTGCATCTCTGGGTAAGATGGTGGATACCTGGTAAGATGGTGGATACCTGATTAAGACGGTGGATACCTGGTAAGATGGTGGATACCTGGTAAGATGGTGGATACCTGATTAAGACGGTGGATACCTGGTAAGATGGTGGATACCTGATTAAGACGGTGGATACCTGGTAAGATGGTAGATATCTGGGTTAGCTGGTGCACACCTGAGTGAGACAGTGTGTTCCTGGGAGTTATGGAGCAAACCTGAGTGAGACAGTGCACACTTGGGTAAGGTGGCGGCTATTTGGGAGAGATGGTGCATGCCTGGGTAAGATGACGGATACCTGAGTGAGACAGCACACTTCTGGGAGAGATGGTGCATGCCTGGCAGAGATGGTGCACTCCTGGGTATGATGGTGGACACATGAATGAGGTGGTGCAAATCCGGTCAGATGGTGGACACTTGAGTTAGAAGTGCACACCTGGGAGAGATGTTGAACACCTGAGTGAGGTTGTGTGCATCTGGGAGAGATGGAGTATGTCTGAGGTGGTGCACAATTGGGTGACCTGATGTACATCTGAGAGAGATGGAGTGTATCTGGGTTAGATGGTGTATATCCAGGTGAGTGGTGCACCAGGTGGCTTCCATCCAACATCTGCAGGCACCTTGCTGCCTAGAGGGGAGAGCCCAGGATGATAAATCCAACTGCAGGTACCACACACAGTGCAGGGAAGCTCTGTGCTGAAGTGTTTTTCCCTGTAGTCATGTCAGAACAAATCTCTCATATTTGCATCATCTGTATAATTACAATCTCTTTTCCCAAGAAAATAGAAAACATATGTAAAAGTCGCCTAAATCCAGGTCCGTCATCCTCAAGTTCTTCACTGAACTTCCCTGCCTAGATTTGGCATCTCAAAACTGGAGAAAACACTATTGGCTTCTAAGGCCTGTCGCAAAATACGGTGTAAAGAAAGTACTGGGCAGAAATCCTTGGCATATTCACATTGGATTATCCTAGCCTTGCCCATCAGGTTAGTGATGGTGTGAAATGACACATACATGATCTAATTCAACTTCAGTCTCAGGTTTCTGATAGGTTTCTGTGATAACACAGAACTCAAGAGATACAGCCCCAACTCAGAAAGTGTATCCGTACTTTTGGCTGCAGATAATGAGACTGGTTATAAATAAAACAAAAGAAACAAACAAACAAACCCTGTAGTATGTCCTCAATCTGAGTTTGCTCCAGTGCAGGAAATAGTAAAAGCTAACAGCGTTACACACATTCAGCTTTCTAATTCTCCCAATAGCCTAATGAGACCTTGGTGCTCTTGGGCTCTTATCCATCACACAGCCCTTCTTTCCCTTTCTGATAAAATGTGAACACATACATGCATTCATACATACCTTCAAAAGACAGAGAGGACAGGACTGGCAACTCCTGAATATGATGTAAAAGAAAGGTGGCCAGTCCATTTGACTTCACCGTGGCAAGGTCAAGTAGCCTTCTTGCCTATGGGGAAATCAATAGTCATTACTTCTCTAGAAAGGTTGGTGGGGTTCTGAGGGTAGGTTTCTACTCATCGTCACAATTTCATATGCATCTATCTCTATTCTAGCAAATAAAAGATCAGGAAAGCAACTAAACAAAAGGATGAGTTAAATGAAACCAATATAGTATTGGGTATTTGAGAACACACACACACACACACACACACACACACACACATTTCCAAGTTGGGTCTCTTTCAAAAATCTACTAAAAAAAGTGAGCAACAAAAAGACTTAAGCCCATAAGCCTACAAAGATACAAAAACAGTGGGTAAGGTGCTTGTCCTGCATGAGGTCAAAGAGGGTTTGATCCCTGGTCTCTCATATGGTTCCCAAGCACTGTCAGGAGTGATTCCTGAGTGCAGGGCTAGGCATTACCTCTGATCACTATCAGTTGTGGCACAAAAAACACATAAATAAATAAACACATAAAGTAATAACCCTTTTAAAAGATGGGAAAATAATTCTAGAAACTGTAAATAATGTAGGTGGAAAGAAGGCTATTCCATCCAAGTTTCATGACTTGAGGTACCCTCTGCCCATGGCTCCACACTTTCATCTCCAATATGAACTGGGCATGCATGCAGGGCACAGACATGCATCTCTAACTACCTACTATTAACTCTACTAGGAGACAGCAAATAGATAAGAAGTAGAAGCAGATTAAAGGATTGGTCCAATCTACAGACAAAAACAAAAGCAAATAATAGTAGCTCAATATGGCCATAGAAAGAGACAAGAGGTCAAGTGCTTGCCTTGCATGCCACCAACCCTTTCAATCCCAGCACTTCATATGGTCCCTGAGCACACACCAGGTATGCCACCTGCACCAAATATAAGATAGATACTAGTTTCATAAAGAAAAGAGAATGAAATAAATACATCATCAACAAATTAGTTTGTGAAAAAAAAGATGTGAATTTCAGATTCCAAGTGCCTTCTGAGTGTTCCACCCAGAATAAGAACATTCACACATATATCTATGATGTTTCAGACTGTTTGGGATGGAAAGAGAAAGTTTATCAGCATCTGAAAATGTTATAAAATGACTTGGAAATTCATCTCAAGGGGCCAGAGCAATAGTACAGTGGGTAGGATGTTTGCCTTGCACACGGCCAACGCCGGTTTGATCCCCAGCATGAAGTCCATCTGGATTTGATCCTGGCACCCAATGTAGTGCCCTAGACCCCACTAGGAATGATCCCTGAGCACAGAAATAAGAGACTCAGAAATAAGCTCTGAGTACTATCAACATGCCCTCTACCATCAAAAACTAAATAAATAAAATCAGAGGACCATCAGTTCAGAAAGACTGGAGGCCCAGGACTCAGGCATGATAGGGCTGTTATCTCTGAACTGTCTAGGTATGTCTGGCCCTAAATATGCCTGGCCCTAAACTTTATCTGCATTTGGCTTATCTGCACCACAGCTTATTTCATTCTTCCTCTCCATCTCTGCTGCCAGGGTCAGGAGAGGATCATTCATCTCAACTACACTATATTAGTTTTGCTCTGTTTCTGGCACCTGGCTTGGAAAGCTTGCAGGTGAACCTCTAGAGCAGCCCCTTCCTCTAATTTATTTTCTGGCTGGAAATCCAGGCCCTGATTAACATTTGCCTAACAGACCTGCAGCAAGTCATGCATTTCCAGAAATCACTCATGACTGTGGCCCCTGACTTTCTGAACAAGGAAAATACAAGCTATGTCCCCAAGACCCTGTTGAGATTCAGACTTCCCTGCCCTGGGACCTTCCCCTAAGAAGGAAAGGACAGAGAGAAGCAGCCATGCTGAACCTGGTAGGCCCAGTCTCTGGGCCCACGTTACTTCTCAGGATGGGGCAGGTTGAGTCCCTTTCCTGCGGAGGGACTCAACCCACCTACCCATACCCATTTCCATTCACATTTAAACAGCCTGGCTCCACAACCCGTGTCAGAGATAAGCTGTAGACACGCTGAACATGGTGACCCAAGACGTCATGGTGCTGAATAATCCCAGGGATTTAGCTGCAGGAGCACGTGACTGCATATGCAGCCACACAACAGTCCCAAAGTTGACAGTTGTGCTGCCACAGAAATTTAAGAACACAGAAATTTAGATGGGAAAGTTCTGTAGAAATCCATTAAGCTCATATAGCAAAACAACAGCACAGAAGGCTCAACCAGCACCTAACAGTGCAGCAAGTCCTCAGACTATAACTTTAGTAACCCCATTATGAGATATACTATAACAAGCAATATGAAATCAATTATTTTGTGCCTGCTAAGGGAGGGGATGAGTAGGTTACTTGGGACATTGGTGGAGAGAAGGTCACACTGGAGGTGGGATTGGTGTTGGAATACCGACTACCTGATATTATGAACAACTTTGTAAATCACAGTATTTAAATAAAGTTTCAAATGGGGGAAAGAAGAAGGAAAGGACACACAGATAGATTTCTGAAGCAAGTAGGCGTATGTCTGCTACTCAGTCTTTCAAAACAAAACAACACAGTATTTGGCGAATAACTGGATAAGGTACTAAAAAGGAAAATAAACAATACAAAAGTCAGTCTCAGTTCCCACCATAGCTGCAAATGAGAAAGGGAGCAGAAACATTCTATTTCTTCATGTGGGGATGAGTCCATGTTTATGTGATAGCAGGTGAAACTATTTTTGTGCCATAAGCATTTCCCAAATTTAGTATCATGAATTAGTCAAGAACTTTGACTCAGAACCCTGTCCCTATCTATTTTAGCAGTTCCACAACCCAGATGGACAGCTGGTACTTGAGCGCCAGCCTCAACTTTGTTAAAGGCTATTATGATCAATGAAGCAAGTTTATCTTATGAAACTCTGACATTTTATGACTTAGCTCTAGAGCCTGAGCATCCATGACAAACAGGCCTGCATTCAAATAACTGGGACACTTCCCAGAAGGCCACCTACTCCATGTCTTCTCAGGGTGCATGTAGTTGTCCAACAACCTTGGAAGGTAGTAGAGTGGGTTAGATGAGATGATATAGATAAAGGGAGAGACACAACCTAACACATTGTAGGCACTCGGTAAACAGTAGAAATCAGCAGTTTAGAGATTTCAAACTCACAGTTCATTTCATTTATAGCATCGTTCAGCCCCTAACTTGCAGTTCATGGCGATCATCTCTTAGTAGGAAATTATAATGTCAGTCTATGAGCACATACTAAATAATCCTAGACTGGAGGCATATGCTGCTTGGGAGAGGGACATGTACTGCCAGAAATCAAATTCAAAGCCTCATGCATGCAAGGTCTGAGCTCCAGCCCTTTGACCATGGCTCCAACACCAATGGTATATTTTTCATTCACTAATCAGAAGGGACCACATCGTGTCACTTTGCAAATACTCAACTATCTTGAACCATTTTATTCCATATGATACAAATGAGGCTTACCTAGACTCAGGTGGTCATAAATTTTTATTTTTAATAGACAAAAATAAAAATTAGTTTTCTATTCTAACCTATTCCATCACTGCAGTGCAATTCCAATTCATTCATTCACTAAGTCATAGACTTCACCAACAAGTATTTATTTAGTCCCTGTTATTTGCAATGTACTCTGAGCAGAATAAACTAAGACAGTGTACTGCCAACTACTAGGTAAATTAAAAAAATTCTGGCTGAATAAGGTGAATGGTATGAATGATGAACAAATGAATGATAAATGAACAGACAGAGGCACTAGGCTTCTTATGCTCAACTATGAGCTCAGAGTACTTTCTGGGTTGCAGTTTCCCAATCTATAAAATGGAATGCCTGTTTCTAGCTGCATCACAGAAAGCCTGAGCATAACTTTGAGGAGAAATAAAGAGTTTCAAAACTACCTAATATTACTGTCTTTGTGGTCTTTCTATCAAATCATTTCATTTTTTCAGGGGCATTTATATCCCATTTAAATCCAAATGGCTATGATTTAGTGAAATGTCACCAAAAAATCCTACATGGGCAATTAAACAAAATTAGCACCTAGTGTGCTGGATGATTATTAAGTACCAGCCTAATAGAATAATCTGTTTTAAGTCAGCAATAGAGTCTACGAGGATGTATCTCAGTAGTAGAGTGCTTGCCTTGCACGTATGAGACCATGAGTTTGAGATCTAGCCTCATACCATATCCCTGAGTGTGATCCCCAGCACCACAAGTGTGAAAACTGCAAACAAGTGTCCAGCTTTTTTTTTTTCTTTTTGGGTCACACCCGGCAAAGCTCAGGGGTTACTCCTGGCTCTTCACTCAGGAATTACTCCTGGCGGTGCTCAGGGGACCATATGGGATGCTGGCGATGGAACGAACCCGGGCCGGCATGGGCGGCCGGCGTGCAAGGCAAATGCCCTACCCGGCTGGGCTATCGCTCCGGCCCCAAGTGTCCAGCTTTTAGCAAGCATCACAACCACATGTCCGGCCTCCGACATCCAAATAACAAAAAGGGAAGGGAAAAGGTTTGGTGGGTGGGTGGGGCAGCCACTACCAGACAGCAGTAAAAAGTGCATTAAGGGGCTAAAGAGCGACAGTACAGCAGGTAGGTCGCCTGCCTTATAAGCAGTCAATCTGGAACCAATATCCACCACCCCTGGTCTCCCGAGCCCTGCCACAAATGAGCCCTGAGCATCACAGGGAGTGGCCCCCAAACAAACCAACACAAGTGCACAAGTATACAGATATCTTTGATTTCAGGCCTGATGGGAATCAGGGTGATTTACTGACAGCCTACTTCATACAAGACACTGCTACATTATGGAAATCAATGCACTGGGTTTTCCAAAGAACTCCACTGTCATATGAACAAGGAAACCAGCACCGAGAGCTTCAGACTGAAGTAACTCTGCAGAGAGGTTGACTTCAGTGAGCCTGAAGGCAATGCCAGAGTCTAAATCCCCATCCCCACCCCCGAGTGCTTGTGCACAGCCCCTTCCCTCTCATCAGGAGCCTGAATCCAAAGTTCCAGAGCACCTTTCACCTACCAGCCTCCCTTGCTAGGGGAAAATCTCCAGCCCGGGTCTCCCTCGACACCTGCTTTCACAAAGGCAAGTGAGGTGCAGTCAGGACACTTCCCTTTCCCTGTGAGTCCTGAAGCCCTGAAATAGAAGTGCCTTACCCTCTGGGATGACGTCAAGATGGGCAACCTGATTTCATCACACTCGTATCTGCTGACAAAGCCTCGCTCCTGCGCCTGGGTGAGCACACCCTCCACGTGGCTGTAGAGTTTCCTGATGACCGCGGGCCGGTGACTCTGCAAGTCATGGGGCGAGTGGGGGTTCCAGCAGTCCGGGAGCTCGGGGGCCTGGTCATGGGTCTGAGCTTCTCGCAGTGCCTCCATGAGTTTCTCGCAGCCCCAGGCACCCTTCTTCCCAACTATGTCCAGGAGGCGCCTGGCCAAGTGGGAGAGGGGCTGGCCCAGGAGACTGAGGCCCTCATAGTCCTCCCAGGAGAGAACGCCCCATGCCAGCAGCCAGTCCAGGACGCTCTCAAAGCCCTCCAGGGAGCCGAGACCAGCTGCCTCACCAGCTGGCCCCTCTGCGCCTGGAAAGCCTCCTGTGTGCACATGTCACCGCCTGGAGAAGGGGAATTGGGGAGTTCAGCACGACACAGCCGCAGCCCGAAACCCCATTGCACAGACACTAAAATAGAGGCTCAAAGGCAACAAGGAACCACCTCAAGTCCCCACAGTGAATTGGAAGCAACCAGGAATTCAATCATGACCCCAGCTCCCACATCTTTGCTTCATCCCAGACTTAATCCACTTTAAAATCCTTCAACCAATATTAAAATGCAATGTCTCCCAAGGGATCCAGAATTTATTCTCTTTCCAGCAGTGTGAAAGGGTTTTCCCCACACTGGTTGGACTCAGGCCACTGCACTGTGCATCAGTAATGGTTAATCTTTACTTAAGGTTTCTTAAGCTCACAACACGCCTAGTGCCATTGTGAGTGCTCGCTGCTTGAATTCAATAAACTCTCCCAGCCATTCAAAAGTAGGAACCATGACCAGTCCTGGCTACAGATGAAAAAAAAGTAAGGCACAGAGAAGTCTAGTGAGTATGCAAGGATGCACAGCTGGATAACACTTCCAGGACGAATGCAGGCCTTCAGTTCCCTTCCACCTGGGTTCCCAAGCCTGGTTCTGTGTAAGTGACCCCCCTGCTACACCCAGGGCAGCCCCAGAGCAGAGCTATAAAGGTGCTGTATCCTAGCACAGATAAAACAAGAATCATGGTGCAAAACCAAGCCGTAGCAAAGTTAAGAAAGTGGGTAGTTTCAGCCCACTGCCCTCTTCTTGAGTGCCTCTCCCTCCCCTTGCCCAACCCCCCAGACTCCCTGACAGTACTTCCTGTGGCCTGTGTCCGTGGCGTGCTCTAGGCTTGGTTCTCAGACTTGGTCCTAAGGACTTGGGGGTAAGTAAACGCTGGAAGCTCAAGCCCTGGGAGGAAGCCCTGGGAGGGCTGCCAGGAGCAAAGAAAGCTTCTCAGTGAGGTCTGGCCTGTTCTGCAGCGGTCATGATGGTCACCACCATCACAAGGCCTGGGGACAGAGGCTGAGCGAAAGTGAAAGTGAATGGGTGTTGACCTGGAAACAGGACAGGAATGCCTCTCCCCAATGCCCGGACATTCCAGAACCTTCAAAGGAACTCTCAAAGGAAGAAATACCACGGGGCAGGCTTTCCTTTCCTACCATGTGTGTATTTGTGTGTGCATGTGTGTGTGTGCATGTGTGTATGCGTGTGTGTGTGTGTGTGTGTGTGTGTGTGTGTGTGGGCCTCATTTCCCCTTCCCGACCCAAGCAGAATGCCATTTACCCTGGCATTTCTGAGCTTGGCACCACAGGCCAAGAGCTTAGGAGGAGGAAAGGCAGAGTGGGAATATTCATGAATAAAAACCCTTTGAGGGAGGGAAGGGATTAGACCTTCTGTACCTGTTCTCCCAAGTCAGCCAAGACACAGACGAGAAGGTTGGTGTCATTGGGCTCCAAGTCATGTCCTGCCTGATGGAAAAAATGAGGCAGCAAAGTGACCTGTACCTCTGGTCCAGGGACCAGATGTCTTGGGAGCACATCCCAGTCAGTCAGAGGCGCCCTGAACCCAGGAGTGATGCTATGCAGGGGGAGGCGAGCAGGGAGAGGCAGCGAGCACTGTAGATGCCCTGGAGCCGATCTCAGCTGAGGAGACCCCAGCCCTCACCCACACTCCTCATCAGGTCCTGGGTTAGGCCCCACCTTCCCCTGCCTCTGGACTCAGACATGGGGGTGATTCACCCTCTGGCCCGACGTGGGCTATGCCAGGAATGAGGAGTAGAGAGTGGGCAGACTGCGCCCCACTCACCCAGAGCTCCACACCCTCTCTCCAGCCAAAGCCCAGCGGCCCAGGGCAGGAAGGCAAAGGCCATGTGGCTCAGAATGGGTAGGTCCACTTGTGCCCAGAACCCACCTCCCGGGAAACCCCAAAAGGATGGGCCGGAAGCCAGAGTGAGCCAATGTGCTGTCATTCTCAGCAGTTCCGGCAGCTGGCCCTGGGCATCCAACCGTGACCCTGGCAGAGTGACCCCCTGGGACAGACATGCTTGCTCGGGGGCGGGGAGCACAAGCAGAGAGTGAGCAGGGCAAGGTTCTTCCCAAAACTCATAGCACAGGCCAGCCCCGAGCCACCAAGGCTCCTCGGAACCAGGAGAGGGTGGGTCCCATGGCTGGTACTTCGGTCCTCGCACCCTAACTGGATAGTCCCATCTCTGCCCTGGCCCTCTTCCAGAAACCTCAGAGCAGGGAGAAACCCTCAGGACCAGCATGGCAGCCCCATGTCCTTTCTCAACTGAAGCACCTGCTGCTTGTTCTCACGGGGCAGCTCTCGCCTTTCCTTGGTGGACCCCTGCGCTGCCTCCTGCTTCTCCTTCTGCTTCTGCTGGGAGTGGGTGAGACCAAAAGTGCTCAGGCTTCCAGACCATGCTCCTGGAACCACAGGCCAGCAGGGCTTCCCTCGGGCAAGTGCACACTGGCCTGTCGTTGCCTGCCTCATCTTTGCTCAAGAGCTTGGTGTTGCTGGAGGTTATTCCCAGGCAAAGGAAAGTCTTAGAAGTCCTCTGAGATATATCAGGAACATTCACAAGTATGGTTCATGGGTTTGTTTTGTTTTTGTTTGTTTAGCTTTTTTGGTCACGCCCAGCAATGCTCAGGGTTATTCCTGACTCTGCACTCAGGAATTACTCCTGGCAGGGCTCGGGGACCATATGGGATGCCAGGGAATCAAACCTGGGTTGGCTGCAACCCAGGTTGCAAGGCAAATGCCCTACCTGCTGGACCACGTCTCTGGCCCCTCATCTTGCATTTTGATCGGGAGGAAGGTTGGACCACACCAGGCTGTGCTTACAACTGAAGTGCCTGTGCAAAGCAAGTGCTTTCCCTGCTGCACCACCTCTGGTTCCCTCATGCTGGGTTCTGGTTGCTTCACCAGGTTCTCTGCCTTTGCTAGTGACAGTGACTAAGTCATTCTGCAAATATCAGAAAGGAGGGGAAAGGGCTGGCTATTAACAGCTGCATGCAGTGTTTAAGCCCACTCATGCCGGTGGAGTCTGCCCCCTCCCTGGGCCTCTCGCTTTACTCTGAGCAAGTATGAAGGGAGAATGTAGTTTGTCAGTGTGTCTGCTGGGATGGGCTCCATTTAAGAGTTGGGTCAGTCAGAGGCAAAAGCTATTGAGTAGCAAACGCCCTTAGGGCATTTGAGACAAGGGCTTGGTTCCTTTTTCAGGCTCATTTGCCTTTGCTTTTTATTTTTTAAAATGATTCCAACCACAAATTAGGCTTTGAATAATTTGGTGGGGTAGGGTAGCAGGGGGTGGACAAGTAAATGGGAGAGAAAGAAAACAAGAGAGGTAGGGGCTGGGACTATGGCACAGTGGGCAGGGTGTTTGCCTCGCACGCAGCCAACCTGGGAGAAATTCCTGGCATCCCTGAGCACCGCCACGAGTAGTTCCTGAGTGCAGAGCCAGGAGTAACCCCTGAGCATCACTGGGTGTGACTAAAAAAAAAAATAATAGGGGCCGGAGCGATAGCCCAGCGGGTAGGGTGTTTGCCTTGCATGGGCCGGCCCATGCCGGCCCGGGTTCAATCCCCAGCATCCCATATGGTCCCCGAGCACCGCCAGGAGTAATTTCTGAGTGCAGAGCCAGGAGTAACCCCTGAGCGCCGCGGGAGTGACCCAAAAAAAAAAAAAGTAATGATAAATAAAAAGACAGAGGTTCTTTCATCACTGGTTTCAAGAAAGCTGCCCCTAAAATGCTGCCTTCTGCCCCTTCAGCACCTGCTCAGTCTAAAATCAGTCTCGGTCACGGCCTTCCCATCTCTGCTTTAGAGACCGCAGCACTGGGATTGGGTGGGAAGGCAAGACCGTGGAAAGGGAGGTAATTCCAGGCTGAGGGGCCTAGGGAGAAGGACAAGCCATGAGGGCCCTCAGCTCTGGGCTCAAGTGGAAACCCTGCTTTCTATTCTGAGAGCAGGATCAGTCAGGTATCACTGGGCCTGGGACAGCTGACTGGCCTCAGAGCTGAAGTCTTGGCCACATGCCCCTGCAGACAGGTGGGGGTGCCCAGTCTGACTCCATCCTCCATTACCCACTCCCTATTCCCCCAAATTCCCCTGGTATTCTCTGTTCTCTTGCCTGCTTGGGTGCACCTCTATTTCCCTGGGCCTTCACAGCAGAACTCCTGGTCTATGGGCTGGACGGCTGCCCCCCAGCGTTTCCCCAGCCTGCACAGCTTAGCGCCTTTACACCACTGACTCTGCCCCTCAGCCGGCTCTCGGCCAAGGACCCTGGTCAACCATCCCTCCCTCTTCTGCAAAGCACAGGGCCCGGAGAGAGTCGGGGTCTGTGGAGTCCCTAAGCCTGGCCTCCCCACGCTAGCCTCCAGGCTTCCCTCCACTGCCCCCCAGTAACTCCCGAATCAGTGTCTCTCCAGACTCAAAAAGGCTAGTGGAAGTGCTGCCAACGACGCGTCTTTTCCTTCCAAGCCAAAACCCGCCGGGGGCCCCCAAGCTCTAGAGACCCCCTTGCGCTGCCTTCCCTCTAGCAATGCACTCTCCGAGGGGGAGGAAAACCTAGGCAGCCCGTCTCGGGACAGCTCTGAAGACCGGATCTCAGTGCCCGGCTGGAAGGAACCCTCACCGCCCACAGACTCTCTATCGCCCCCACGCTGGGCCCTGGGACACTCACCACCGGGCTGTCAGCACCCGAATTCTGCAGGGTCAGTCACGGCTTCTGGCTCTTCCGTCTGCCCTGGCTCCTGCGCCCGGGACCCGCCCCCGCCCCATAGCCACGCCCAGTCCCCGCCCCGCCAAGCCCAGGACCGGCGGCCCTCCCCTAGAGTCCCAGGCGAGCTGCAGCGGAGCCTGGGCGCACCTGAGCCTTCGTGGCGGTGATCGGGGCCAAGTGTGCCCCCTCAGACAGTTGAGGCTGAAACGAAGACTGAGACGGGCTGGGAGAGGACATGTACCCAGCCTGGTTGGGTCAGGTACTGGGTGTTGCTCTGGAGTCCCCAAGTCCCCGTGGGTGGCAGGGAGCTAGAGCACACTTAGGCCGGCTCCTTGAACAAGCCATGTAGGCAAGTATGCCAGAGTGCGCCCCCGCCAAAAATATTCCTTAAAAAAATACTCCATCGACTTCAGGGCAGGTTCCCATCTACCTGCTGGAAGAGGGACGCTTCCTACTTGCCCAGCAGTAGGCAATTACTTAAAACGTTCACCAACTGGACCTGGAACATTGAACCATCTCATGTAAATATATACTAGTGTTCTACTAATTGTTGGAAACGGTAACGCCAGACTAGAACTGAGCTTTGAATGTAGGCAAAGGGATGTGCATGATGACCCCTAAATGTATACATGGCAAACCACAATGTATAAGAGAAGGGAGAGAATGAGAGAAGAAAAGTGTTTGCTGTAGAGGCAGGCTGAGGGTGGGGGAGGGCATCTGGGGACACTGGTGGTGGGAAAGAGGCACTGATGGAGGGATCACTTGATCACTTGAATCCCGTTATTCATCGATTTGCTCGAGCGGGCGCCAGTAATATTTCCATTGGACCCTATCATGTGCCAATGTAGCCCAGTGGCATCTGGTTGATTCAGGAATATGAAGGGCCTCAAACCGTTCCTTCAGGGTCTTTGGAGGGATGGGTGCTGCAATATTGTATGACTGAGACTTAATCATGAACAGCTTTGTAAATGTCCATCTCACGGTGCTACATTAAAAAAAAATTGAATCATCTCTTCTTGTCACATGCCTCGCGTCCAATCTAGAGGCTCATTTTCCAGTTAGACCTTCAAACTATATTAAGAGGGAGCCAGAGAGACAGTACAGTGGGTAGGACATTTGCCTTGTATGTGGCCAAGCCGTGTTTGATCCTTACACCCCAGATGGCCCCCTGAGCACCACCAGGAGTGATCTCTGAGTGCAGATCTAAGAGTAAGTTCTGACACCTGCAGGTGGCCAAAAACAAAACTAACCCAAAGTCCCAAATATATGCAGAATTCAGTTCCTTCTGGCATGACCCTTGTCCCCATGGGCTAGTTCCTATCATCTCTCCCAGGACTTTGGAAAGAGTGCTAGTCCTTACTTCAACAGAGCAGCCATGGTGTGTCTTTAGAAAGGTTAAGTGAGGGGTGACAGGGGTGGTAGTACAATAAGTATAGTAAGGGCAATTGTCTTGCAGCAGCCCACCCGCTTCAAGCCCTGGTAATGCATATGGTCCTTCAAGCATCCCCGGGAGTGATCCCTGATCAGAGAGTCAGGGAGCAAACCCTGAACACAGCCTGGTGTGGTTCCTATAACTGCACCCCGCTAATGGCTCAATGGTGTCTCCTCTAATAAAGCATCCCTGACCCTTCCCATCTACGAGAAAGCCTCTGAAGGACCTCGTCATTGATATTGCACCTGGCACTCTGACCCCTCCCTGTTCACTCTCCACATACCCAGGTTTCCTGGCATATGCCAGGCCTGCCACTGTCCCTGGCCTTTGTATTTACTCTTCCTCTAGAAATCACCATGACTCACTCCTGCAGCATTCAAATCTTTGCCAAAATGCAACTTCCTGTGGGAGGCCTCCCTCACCATCCCATATAACACAGCCCTTGCCCTCTGGGAGACCTCCCTTATAATCCCGTATAATAACCCATGCCCCTCAGTCCTTTTCCTGCTTTATTTTGCAATTTTTCTCCAACTAACTTGTTGTCACACAACATGTTCCACTTTACTGTCTTTGATGTCAGTCTCTCTCCTCAAACAATAAGTTCTGAGGGAACAGGAGCGTTCTGTCTTGTTCCCTGCCTCATTCCAGGGCCTAGAACAGAACCTGCCACCTAAGCGGTAATTGCTTATGGACTGTACCAAAAGGGACTCTAGCTTTTTTTTTATTTTAAAAACCTAATTTAAACACTGTGGTTTACAAAGTTGTTTATGATGCTGTTGTTACAGGCATTCAGTGCTTCAACGCCAATCCCACCACTAGTGTGACCTTCCTCTACAATTGTCCCTCCCCCAGACTCTTCCCTTAACAGGCACAAAATAATTACTTTATACTGCTTCTTATAACAAAATGTCTAATGGGATTATTTTTTAAAAATACTTTAGTAACCCTAAAGGCTACCCAAAAAACACTCTCATTCATGATGGTGTCTCAGAAAATCAAATACCTAGGAACTGGTTTAACAAAGAGGTGAAAACCTACACAAAGTACTACTTCAAGTAATAAGAGGATGTATGAAAACAGAAATACATCCCTGCTCATGGATTGGGAGGATTAACATCGTCAAATGGCAATAACTCCCCAAAGCATTATACTGAGTCAATGCAGTCCGTGTAAGGATACCCATAACATTTTTCAAAGATAGATAGATATATATAACTCCTGAAATGTATATGTAACAATATCTCCTACCCCAAATAACTAAAGCAATCCTCAGGAAAAAGAAGATGGGAGGTATCACTTTTCCCGACTTCAAACTGAGCTACAATGTGGTAGTATGACATGGTATTGGAATAAGCATAGTATTGGAATAAGGACCGACCCTTAGATCAATGGAATAGACTGGAAAACCCAGAAATAGACCCTTAGGTAAATGGTCAGTTAATCTTTGATAAAGGAGCAAAAAATGTGAAGTAAAGCAAAGAAAGCCTCTTCAACAAATGGTGTTGGGAAAACTGGTCAACCACATGAAAAAAAAATGCCAGGCACAAAAGTCAAATCAAAATGATTAAAGACCTAGATACCAGACTTGAATCCATAAGGCACACAGGGGAAAATTTGGAGAGGCACAATTCTCCATGGCATTGAAGTTAGATGCATCTTTAAGGATAAAATGCCACAGACCAAGCAAGTAGAAGCAGAAGTAAAGAAGAAGCCTCTGCACCTCAAAGGAAATGGTGACTAGTGTACAAAGACAGCCCACAGACTGGGAGAAATTATTTGCCCACTACTCATCTGACAAAGGGTATCCTTTGAGTTATCCTTACGTGAGAAACATAAAGCACAGGAAGAACTCTATAAGAAAAACATACAACCCTATTTTAAAAAATGGGAAGAAGAGATGAACAGGAACTTCTCCAAAGATGAAATGCAAAAAGCATATGAAAAAATGCTCTATATCACTAATCAGGGAAACGCAAATTTAAAAAAAATGAGATATCACCTCAGACCACAGACACTGACACTCATCAGAGAGAACAACAACCAGTGCTGGCATAGATATGGGGAAAAGGAGCTCTCAATCACTGCTTGTGGAAATGTTGCCTCATCCAGTCTTTCTGGAAGACAATATGGACATTCCTCAAAAACCTAGGAATTGAACTTCCATATGACCCAGCATTTCCACTCCTGGGTATAGGGTCCAAAAGAACCAATCAGGAGGAAAAACCTCAAGTGGCCAGAGCACAGGAAAGACATCTGAACTCTTAGGAATCATTGCAGTACTTTGTACTGTGTGCCAAAAATATGGAAACAACCCAAAAATCCCGACAAACAGATGACTGGATAAAGAAATTATGGTACCTATGCACAAGGGAAAAGTATGTGAATTGATCATTTTATTCCAGATTTTTTCCCTTTTGGTGAGATAGAGAAACACTGAATAATTGGGCTTAATTTGTATATAAATATAGTCACATTCAATATGACTTTTTCATATCTTACATTTCACACGTAGTTTTACCATGTAATTTTAGATCAAGTTTAATAAGAAATATTTTAAATGTACTGAAAAAACTTACTTCTAAAATGCGTTGTGCTGAGTAAAACTGTAGAAGTGGTTGTGATTCAGAACTTCAATTTGGACTTTAGATCAATAAAGTTATACAAAATTTCACCATTGCTACTCACATGACAAATCAGAGTACAAAGATTCAATTTTGATAAAGACAGAGACTTACAATGGTTAACTCCACCTAACACAGCTGACTTTATATAATGCTGGAAGCCATTTTCTTACATCAAATGTTTGGTAATAAATAATGACAACTTACTTTTTCTAACTCTGTCAATATTTCCAAGTAATCGTATTTTTTGATACACACATACATATATAAAATCATTTTGTCATTATTTATTTACACATTTCATAGAAGATTCCACTCTGGTAGTAATAATAATTTAGTACTAATAATTTACTATATTAGTACTAATAATTTACTATATTAGTTTTTCCTCCCTTTTAAAAAAATGCATTTACCTATAATTGATGCTAAAAATTTATAGAGATTAGTTCTTTGACTTATCAATAATTTTATATTGGTTTTAATACTTGAATATGAGATAAAACATAATCATTAAGAAGTCTTATAGTTAGTCTGCCTACTGTATGCAAAGTATGTGCTTAATGTTAAACTAGCTCCCCAGTCCTCAAGATACTTATTCTTATTTTATTTACTTCTTTTACGCACTGGTACATATTGCACACAGGAACATATTACATATTGCTTACCACAATTATTTTTGTTATATAGTTTCAAATGAGTGTAAACAAAAACTTTATATAAATTTTGTCTCCTTTAATTATTAACACTGGTCTAAAGGACTAACATGGTCTTTATAACAGGTTTTCTGAGCTGTCAGTCCTTAGACCACTGATTGTCTACAGTCAAAAAAAAGTTTGAAATTTTTTTTCACTTGTGATTTAAAAGCATATTACTTGAAATAATTAAATCAATTCACATTAAGTTGGTTGCTGAGAAATATAGGATTACTAGTAACATCTTGTTAAATATTTTCTGGTTGTTCTTATAGTTAATTTTTTTTCTTAACTCCATTGAAATTTGATAATTTTCTTTATTGATATACTTTATTTCCATTCTTTTATAAAATTATTTTGGAATTTTTAGTAAAATTAGTCTTCCATATTGTAGATGCTTATGCTATCAGATTACAATATGTTGTTACCACATTAAACTCTCCACCTAATTGTACATAACTTCTATCAGTCTTTCATTTTTATCAATTAATTTATTTATATTTATTTATTTATTTACTTATTTTTATTACAACACTGTGCAATATACAATTAAAAAGAAGTTCAAAAAAAAAGTTCATGATTATGTTTCAGTCATATGTTTTTCCAGCACCTGTCCCTCCACCAGTGCCCTATTCCCACCACTAATGTCCCCAAATTCCCTCCCCCTTCCTCTAGCCTGCCTCTATAGCAGGCACTATTCCCTTTCTTATTACTTCTCTCTCTCTCTCTCACACACACACACACACACACACACGCACACACATATTGTGGCTTGCCTACAGACATTTAGGGATTGTCCTGTAAATCTATTTCTGTACATTCATTGTTCGGTTCTAGTGTGGCATTATCATTTCCCACAATTAGTAGAACACTAGTATATATTTATATACCACTAATGAATGCAGTCATTCTATATCTGTCCTTTACCTTCCGACTAATTTCACTCAGCATGATAAGCTTCATGTCCATCCATTTGCATGTAAATTTCATGACTTCATCTTTTTGACAGCTGCATAGTATTCCATTGTGTAGAGGTACCACAGTTTCTTTAGCCAGTCTTCTGTTCTTAGGCATTCAGGTTGTTTCCAGATTTTGGCTATTGTGAATAGTGCTGTGATGAACATCAAAGTGAATATAGTGTTCCAGTCTTTCTTTTTAACCTCTTTTGCATCTCTTATAGGTTTTTTCTTGGTCAAAATTTTTTTCTTCTCCCACAACTTTCATTAAAAAAAATCTTATAAATACGATAGTATACTTTAAGTTTAAAATAAAAATAGAAACATATATGACAGGAGAGTTTGTTCAGGAGCTTACATGCATGTGGTTTGATGGGTCATATCAGTGTTATCTGAAGCAGAAGTAATGTTGCAGCCCAGATACAGGAGTACAGCGTAAGCACCAGACACTGTAGTTCCCAAACCAAAGAAATAAAAATGCCAATTTTCTACATTTTTTACAGTCTGCAACTTAGGTTTTTAATACCACACTTAACCACTTTCTTTCTTTCCTTCCTTTTTTTTTTTTTTTTTTTTTTTTTTTTTTTGTGTGTGTGTGTCAAAGCTCTGTGAACCAAACACAGTCTTACTATGCTGGAGTTCTGCTGAACAGCAACCTCAGTCCACTTAAAACTTTTTGTGTCCCTGTTAGCAGGTTTTTATTTTACAGTTATTTTAGGGCAGGCAAGATAGTGTTGGGATTAAAACTGCCTTGAACAAGGCCAAATCTCAGCTGATTCTTGGTAGCACAAGTTGTCCCTGAGCAGAAGCCTAGAAATAGTCTAGAGCACTAACAACCCTGTCCCAGCCCAGCCCTCAAACTTATTTAAGTGATTTTGATCACATTTCACTACAGTTATGTGATTTCACCAGAATCACATACTGGGATATTTTTAACTCTTTACTTGCCTTTACTAATGAGTTTTTTAATTTCACATGTTTTGTGCTATGGACTCTCTTCTTTTGTTTCAGCTTAACTAAGTTCCTTTAACATTTATGAAAATGTTACCCTCAGCTTTTGCTTGCCCAGAAAACATATTTTTGTCTCTTGATTTATTGTCTTGTGATTTTATCACATGGTACTGAGTAAAAATTATAGTTTAAAGGCTAGAGAGATATAAAAGGATTACTTTCTGCACAATTCTGGGTGAGCGAACCCCCAATTCACCCTTAAAATACATTTATTTCATTTATTTATTTATTTATTT
>JAJIBD010032609.1:0-33317 GCA_021461705.1 Cryptotis parvus | reverse complement strand
GGAATGAAGACAAGGACACTTGACAAATGAATGCAGGGATGCGTGATGCGTCACGGGCCAGCACGCCTGGCTGCAGAGTGCAGAGAAACCTCTTGGAGAAGAACCAGGCGCCTGGTGTCACGGCAGCGGGCTTCCTTGTAAGCCCACCCATTCCATAGCAGATGCTGTGTGTGACCCCCATAGTCTGTTGGCTTTCACCCTAACACAGAGAGAAGCTCGCCAGATGGCCTCCTCCACCTACAAGTCTAAGTGTACCAGCCCCAGGAGCTGCATCGCCACACACACAAGGCAAGCCAGCAATAATACTCCTGTGAACACATGTCAACATCCGGGGTAAAGACAGCGAGAGGATAACCCTCTCGATAATACATACACACATACACGGTGACTCTTGTCCTCTGCTGGGTACAAGCAGCTGGTCTCCACCAGTTCTGAACCCAGCTGTGCTCAGCAACTTCACAAGACACAGTCTAGGGGTACTCTGCCTCTCCCAGTCGGCTTTACTCCTCTGAGCACTGGGCTGGCCCCTAAGTGAACAGCGACAGAGTAGTGGAGATCCATGGTCCTCCAACTTTCTAGATGGCTGCCCACGGGGAGCCCTTGAGGAAGGACTCCGGAAATCCTCCTGAGAGATTGGTCTGGGTACTGCCCAGGGTTTAGCTCCGAGGGCTTACTTCAGGACTTTCAGACTGGAATTTCTTTCATCCCTTCAGCGAGAGAACATACGCCTTCATCCTGGAGCTGGTTCCAGGCTGGCAAGAACAAGAAAGAAAACCCAGTTGGCATGGCAACCTTAGGAAGTGACGTCACTACGATCAGCCCAACGGCCCCGCTGGGAGAAGCTGGACTTTGACAGCTCAGGTGCGATCAGAAAGGGCAAGTTAGGATTCTCGTGCAGGGGGCACCTGGGGAGAGGAGCCAACTCAACGCCTCCACTAAGAACCCGGCGTCCACCCAGGTAGCTAAGAGAGCTCTGCCACTTCCTTGGGGGCAGTCAGATGCTGCCGGGAACATGATAATTCCCAGTTGTGCCTTACAATCAGGGTGGCCAGTGATGTCCAGCTGGCGAGGAGAACAGGAGAAACTGGCAGAGGTGTAGGAAGATGAGCTGTCTAGACAGAGAACTGTGGCTGGGCCATTGGTCCTTCCTGCACCTTCACACTGATTCCTGACACATGAAGGTGAGCACAGGATGGAGCCCCACGCATAGAGGCAGGGCAGAGTAAAAGCAGGCCAGCACCCCCCCAATACCGCCCTCTGCGCTGCCGCCCACACTAGCCCTCTGCGGCTGCCCCACCCCACCCAAGAGAAGACAATGCCTTCCTGCCCACAGCCTTGGCAGATGGGTGTATCAGTGCTGCCACAAACCCAAGAGAGGTTATAAGGAAGTGAGCCCAGCCAACAGCCAGCCGTCCTCCACTGAATTTATTTCTGGGACCCTGTTCACAAGTTTCTGAGTCTTTCTGTTTATTAGGGGGAAAATATATATATATATATATATATATATATATATATATATATATATATATATATATATTTGTTCAGCACTTTAGCTCTAGAAATAATTTGGAACTGGCCAAAATGTTCTTTTATTGTGTTTTTTTCTTTTTTTTTTTTTTTTTTTTTGCCATATCGAATGGTGCTCAGGAATTACTACTGGCTCGACACTCAGGTCATTCCTAGTGAATTTGAGGGATCATGTAGGGTGTCGAAGATCAAATTCCAGTCAGTAGTATGCAGGGCAGAACCTTATTCACTGAACTATTGCTCTGACCTCAGAATCTTCCAAACTATGTCATAAAAATACTTAACCCAGGGACCAGAGCAATAGTAGTACAGCAGGTAGGGTGCTTGCCTTGCACACAGTTGACCTGGGTTTAATTCCTTCACCCCCAGATGGGTCCCTGAGCCTGGCGGGGTGATTCCTGAGCACAGAGCCAAGAGTAGTCCTGACAACCAAAATAAAAGTACCTAATCCAGGGGGAAGGGGAGAGCTCAAGGGGCTGGTGTGCATGCCTTATAGGTAGAGACACGAGTTTGACCCCCCTTTCTGTGTGGCCCTCTGGGCACCACCAGGTGTCCTGGGTTTGGACACGGCTCACTGGGGGTGCTGGGCCCGAGCAGCAGCCTCACGAGGGCTGAGCACCAAGCCGTGAGGGCGCTTATTGCCGGCAGAGGGGCTGGAATGATTGTACAGCGGGTAGAATATTTGCCCTGCATATTGCTGGCAGAATCCCTAGGGCCTCCAACATACCTGGGGAGTTCCTGCTGCCCCCACTGCCCCAAACAGAAAAAGAAAAAAAAAAAATGTAGATTGTGCCAATGGTGTCTAAAGGATAGAGACGTTGAAGGGATTTCAAGCCTCCCGTGCAGGTAGGACTCAAGTTCAGTTTTAAACTTCCCGAACTCCTTCTCTTCCCTTCCCCTCTTCGCCCCACCCCCACCACAGTGCCGCTGACTCTGGCCTCACATCCCTGCAAGTCACGGAGCGTGAGGAGAGTCAGAGAGCAGCAGCAGGAGAGGGGCAGGACAGTCTCGCCCATGACAATCTCCAGTGTCTCGAGTGCCGCCTGGACCAGCCGCTCCTGAAGAGCGTCTTTTTTTTTTATTTTTATTTTGGAGTCACACCTGGAGATTTTCAGGAGTTACTCAGGGGCAAACCTATCATCCAGCGGGTAGGGCGTTTGCCTTGCACTCAGCTGACCTGGGTTGGATCCCTCAACATCCCATAGGGTGCCCCAAGCTACCGCTAGGAGTAATTCGAGTGTAGAGCCAGGAGTAACCCCCTGAGCATCGCTGACTGTTACCCACTTCTTGTATTTCTTGTCTTCCCCGTTAATCATCGATTTGCTCGGCAGGGCACCAGTAACATCTCCATACATCCTGTCACATGCTAGTGTAGCTCAAGGGCATCAGCTAGCTCCAGGAACATAAAGAGCCTCAAACCATTCCATCAAGTCCTGGGAATGAGGCCTATAATTGTTACTAGTATTTGGCCTATCAAATATGACACGGGTAGCTTGCCAGGCTCTGCCTAGCGGGTGGGATACTCTTGTATTTACCTCTACCCAAAAAGTAAAAAAAAAAAAAAAGATTACTCCTGGCTCTGCACTCTGGAATCCCCCCAGTGGTGCTCGGGGACCACCTGGGATGCTGGGGATCGAACCCAGGTCTACGAGACATGCAAGACAAACATCCTCCCCCCGCTTAGGGGCTCCGGCCCTCTCACCGTGTTTCTGGTGAGAAGCTGTCCTAGCCTCGCTGTACAGGTGGAGCACCGAGAAGCAGAGCTTGTTACTGAATGCATGTTACACTCTCACGGCGAGTGGGGACACTGGCCTGCAGGTACAGGGTCTAAGCTCTCTTTCTTTTCCGCTTCCCTTCCCTCTGTGGATGCTGACCTAGTCCCAGGCGGGATTGAGCGCATGAACACTGCGAAAGGTATTGCCCTTTTTCTAGAATGTTTTTGATGGTTTGGGAGCCACATCTGGCGGTTCTCCTGCTGCTACTCTAGGCTTGGTCATCCATCAATCCCTGTGATGGTTGGGGGATGCCAGATGCCAGGACCGGCCCTAGGCCTCCCCCACGCAAAGCCGCTCTCCAGTCCATACCCGTATCTCCCTGGCCCGGGGGCCAGCCGCTTTGGCTGCGAACACAGACCAAAGCTGAAATATTCTAAGAGGTGTTGCCAGGTGCAAACAACTAAGAATTGCCAGAACCACGAGGGTTCAGGATAATCCCAGGTACCAAATGCATGACTCCCTGCCAGCAAGGCAGGATCTTCACTCACTGAGTTCCACACCACCACTCCCCAGACACCCGCCTAGGCCCCCAGAGTCTATGTTCTTGCCCTTAGGCCACACAGAGTCAGTAAGAACACCACAAACCAACCAGCATAAACCAAGAAAAAGCAGAAGTACCTCAATACAGAGTCCACCTCCACAGCGCCCAGGACAGAGAGAAGCACAGAACCACCCCATCACCTAGGCGCTCTGTGAGTCACACGAGTCCATGGGCGAGGCCAGCAAAGACAGGCTGCTCACTGCCTCCTGGCGCCAGCGTCCCCAACTCACCAGAGTTCTTCCAGGACCCACGTTCTGCTCCAACATCAGTGCTAAAGCTTCTGGAGCACCCACAGGCCGATGTTGTTCCCCACCAGGCTGGATGGGAGGGAGTGAGGGCATGTCAGAGCGAGGGGAGAGACCGCCAAGATCAGTACACCGGGAAGGCCCTGGGCCTCACTGTCCCTAGCCCGATGCGTGTCAGACACTGCCCCTGGTGCCTTGTCACCAAACCTCAGGCAGCCCAGGGTCCTCCCAGCACATTACTGGGTGCACAGGTCCCTGAGACAGCAAGCATCTGACCCACCTGCACATCTCCAGCCCACACAGGGAACCAAGACCCTGAGCGGAAAAGGGGCATTGTCAAGTCGCCTGGGGGAGACTCAAGTCTCTCTAAAGTCCACTGGATTATCTCACGTGGGGATCTAATGCAAGGGGGGAGGAACAGAGGAGATTCAAAATCTTTCAAAACTAGCCCATGGGTCAGAGTGAAGTACAGCGGGAGGGGAAAGTGCTTGCCTTGCCGCGCAGCCAACCTGGGCTCAATACCTAGTATCCCACAGGGTGCCCTGAGCATCACCGAGCAATTCCTGAGCACAGAGCCAGGGGCAGGTGCTGGGTAGGCAAAACAAAAACAAACAAACAAACAAACAAAAACCCACAAGTCCAATCACGGGAAAGACCCTGGGGCTTACCTGAGCCACTTCAGGTTCTTGTGGTCACCCAAGGCTTCAGCCAAGGCCTGGGCACCCTGGTCGCCCACTTTGTTACCCCAGAACCTGAAAAGATTGATGAAATCACAGGGCCAGTGAGTCCTCTGTGTCGGGTGGGAGCTCGGTCACAGAAGCCCTTGCATGCCCCTTCCCTATGCCCCATTCAGACCCAAGCCCTGGCAGGACTCACTGGGTCCCGTGGTGGCAGCTAGAAGCTTGGGGACCCTCCCTGCCTTCTTGTGAAATGGGTTAGGAAGCCACTTCCCTCCGTTTTTTTCTGCCCACAGTCTTGGGTTCTGGGACTTGGTTTTGTCAAATGGACATCAGTTTCCCTCAGGGCAGGGCAGGATTGAGAGGATGGCATAGGTGCCCCTGGGTATGGGCACAGTCACTCTGCCCAGCCAGCAAAGGGGACAGGGCTCTCCCCACCTGAAGGCCCGGGGGCTTCCCTCCAAACCTGTTCTTACTTTTGTGGTTGTTATTTTTGTTTTGGGGTCACACCTGGTGATGTGTAGGGGTTACTCCTATTGCAGTGCTCGTGAAATCTTACAAGGCTAGGACGCCTTGGGCCCTGCAGGCAAAGCTTGTGCTCTGCCCTTTGAGCCAATTCCCCGCCTCCCCAAATCTCTCTCCCTCTCCTCCCTGGCCAACATCGGCAGGGAGCTCAGCAGGCCAGAGAGGCCCCCCTTCCTCACTGCCTCCCACTCTGCCTCCTTCCTCATCTCTCCCAGGCTCGCACCCCTGAGAGCAGCAAGGGCAAAGGGTGCTTTAGAAGCCTTGTGTGGACAAAGGCACAAAGCACAGCTCTTAGGAAGGGGCTTCTGCCAACAGCCCCGGCACTGCCCTCCTCCCATCGCCGCCCTGATGCCCCAGTTTCCTCTTTGGGTACCTACTCTCCTGCTTTGCCCTCCCCTCTGCCTCTGAGACCTGAAATTTTCTAAAGAAGTTTTGCTGGGCCCTAAATCCTCCTCCAGCCCAACATCCAACATCTGAGCTACGATCCACCTACCCCAGGAATTGCAGGGTGGCATTGCCTCGAGTCCCTCAGCCAGCACCTGGGCGCCGCAGCAGTGAAGTGGTTATTGCCCAGCCTGGAAGGGAAGACAAGAGCTGACGCTGGCGCAGGATGCATGGCCTGTACAGAGACCAGCCGCGAGCCTGAGCTTCTTGCTGCAGATGCAGACAGGCCTGCTGCTGGCGCTCCATCACCCACAGCTCTTGTACTCTGCCAACCAAGGGCAGGGAACAGGTATGGGTGGAGTCCCAGCTAGAGGGAGTGAGGGTGACTCATGGTCACACCTGGTCCTTCTGGCCCAGACACCTCTGGTGCATGAGCCAGGCATGAGCCCACGGTCTCTGGGTTGCTCTTGCTGCAGGTATCATGAACCGAGTCCTCAGAGCTGGACTAGGTGGTGGGAGAAAGGGGATCCTGTGAGCCTCCTGCAAGGGACTGGAGTGGGATTTCAGCCAAATCCAGGCACCGCTAAGAGCTCCCTAAAACGCCTCACCCACAACTCTGGCTTCCTAGAAATGATGTATTTCATTTTCCAAAGCTCTTTCAGACCTATCATCCTCTGCTCAAGCTCCCAGCACTCCTCAGGGGAGGGTGACACCCCGCTTGAGAAGGGGCCTCGATCATCAGACCAAAGTCCTGGTGCTGTGCAGAGAAGCCCTGAGCCCCTCTGTCCATGGGCTGCTGCGAGCTGGGCATTGGAGCCAGGAGTAGAGGCCACGGGGCCTAGGGGCTGGGGACCAGCTCTCTGCGCTACTCAGAACTGCACCCTGGCACCTTCCCGCCTTGCTTTTCCCTTTGTTCTGGGTCCAAGCAGCCTCCCCAGGGCCGCACACTCCTCTCAAGTATTTCCCCTAAATGCACTAAATCCTCCTGGGGACCAGCTCAGCATGGGATAAAGACTGGAGGACCCTGTGATTTCCTGAGCTCTAGAAAGTTCTCTTGTTCAAATGTGCTGGAGCTCCATCCTCGAGACTATTCATGACGTCCCTGGAGATGTGACCCCATTTTCCAGACGGAGGCCAGAGGCCGGAAATGAGGTTCCCTGGTAGAATACCTGCCTTTCCTAGGTGAAGCCCTATGTTGAAATCTCAGCCACATAAAATAATAGTAGAGGAAACAGCCATAGACACTCTGATCAAAGGTCACACAGCAATTGTGGCTTCAAGCCCAGGGACCCTGGATCCAAACCGGAAGGGCTGTCCTAGAACCCCATGTTCCCAACAACAGTACTCTATTGACCCAAATCCTGGGCCTCACACTCGGAGTCCAGCACCACCCGCTACCCTCAGCTCTCCCTGGGGTGGGAGCAAGCCCTGCTGTGACCTTAGCTGCCCACAGGGTCTGAGGAGCAGGATGAGACACAGGCTCAAGCAAGACACCTCAGGGCTCTGACACTTGGCCACACACCAAACTAAGCACCTTGCTGGCCAGTGGGGCAGCGGCCACTCTTTCTTGTCTCTGCTGTCTGCCCTGTCAATCTAGGGAGGATTGACATCCTCAAACAAGAGAGACGCCAGGCCCACCAGGGACCTATTAAACAGTGCCGAGGACAGTGCTGTCCAGTGAGGGCGGAGCTGGGAAGCCCTCTAACTACCGGGTCAACTAGGGCCAGCCAGGCAGCAACGGACCTGCAGCAGCTGAACACAGGAGATATCTGGGAAACACCCTCCCAACCCTGACCTGGAGGAGGGGGACTCTGGTGCTCCTCAGAGAGCCTGTAACTGGGGTCCTGGGGCAGGAAGCCCTCCACGGAACTGCCCCCAAGGTGACTAGGGAGATGGTGTGGGGGAGGTGACCACTAGGGACACCTAATGAGAATCACTGCTGTTTTCAGAGTCCACTTCTGGGAAGCCGCTCGGGGCCCCACAGCACTCTAGGGCTGACTCCACAGGCTGAGAAGCTGGGGGAGGGGGAAACCAAGGACTTGGAAAGTCCCAGACTCACCTTAAGGCCAGAAAGTTCCGCTTGCAAGCAAGGAGCTGCGCCAGAGTGTGCAGAGCCATCGGTTAATCTGTTGTTGAAAAGACTGGAAAATGCCCAGAGAGGGTCACATGGGGGGGCGGTAGGAGCAGAGGACAGTGACCACCCCCTACTCAGGGAGCTCCACGCCTGCAGGTCAAGAGCGCCCCCAGGACAGTGGGCTAGGAGGGCACCCTGCCTCCAGTGGGATAGATACCACAGGGCAGCCCTGCACCTCGGGGCACTGGCTGGGCCTGGGGCCAAGAGAGGCCAGGCCTTGCCCGCGTCTGCCCAGCCCCACGTACGCTAACTCTTGCAGAGGCTCGCAGTGGACAGCACATTCCACCAGCACGCAGAGGCCTCGGTCAGTGATGTTGTTGTCCCGCAAGCTGAAAAAAAGACACACACAGAGTAACCACAGAGCCGACGAGAGTGGGCAGAGATGAACCCCGCCCCAAACCAATGGACTAATCTCCAAAGCGCCAGTCTCAGTATTTCAGAGAAAAGCCTCAGGGTCGAGCATCTGATAAAATTGATGAAGGGGTTCCTTCATCAGTCCTGGCCAGGGTGCTGACATCACTCTACTACAGGTGGGGAGTGTGCGTGAGGCGGGGAGGGACAGCCCAGGAGGCAGGGTCTAGAGCCCCCACTGGCTCCTCTAGCTGGCACCGTTGCAGGGTCACAGACTCAGGGAACTTTTCAGGTTGCTCAAAGGAAGGCCACAGTGGTTGGGAGAGGGAAGGGGCTTGAGGCAGGAGAAAGGAGCCAGGCAGGCTGACCCAGCACCAGTGGGTACCCCCCATGTCTACAGGACTGTGGAACCAGCCACACCCACTAACCCCCATTCCTGGGCACTCGGCCCTGCGGACCACCTCAGTAAGCAAATTGTCCCTGTTCACATGGCCGAGTCTCGCCCAGGCCCTGCCCTTATGGTTGCTGCAATCTCAGTATACACACACAGTTCTTCCCACCCTTCACAGTGAATATGCCCTTTAGGCCAAAGGAGAACAGCCATGCCCCAGCCCACTGTCACTGTCCTAGGACCATCCAGCTAATCTTTCTGCTCCTTTTTACTGCCTGCCTAGTATGCACCATCTCTCCTGAGACACCCAGTTTCAGACTGACTGTAGCCTCCTGGTCCACCATGTGTGAATGAGGCACAGAACAAGAGTATGGACGCCATGTGCATACCAGGTGTGCACTGTGGGCATCCATTGTTTGGTTTGGGTCACACCTAGCAGTGCTCAGGAGCTACTCCCAACTTGGGCAGCTTAAGAGTCACTCCTGGCAGGGCCCGAAGTCCAGGCAGTGTCGGGAATCAAACCCAGGTGACCCACATGCAGAGCGTATGCCTGGTGCAGTGAGCGCTCTCTTCAGTCCATGCATTGTATCATGATCACATTCCAGTGGTCAACCGGGACCACAGTTTCTCGCAAGGGTCCATTTGTGGTAGCTATTCACACAGGCATGTGCTGCTTTGATGGAGACAGGCACCACCCTAACGTGTTTGCAGACAGCTTGATCTCTTGTGGGGGTCCCAAAACAGGTACAAACCCGGGGTTCATTTCAACATTAGCCAGGATTTCTGCTATGTCAGAAGTGATAAACACAGAGCAGGGATCCCCCTTCAGAAGTGTGAGGAAGCGAGGCAGCCTGCAGAGAGCTGAATGCCCAGTCCAGCCATATCCCTCTGCCTAAGCCAGGATTCCAGGTGGGAAGCGACCCGAGGTGGGGATGGCGGTCTGGGGCACAGATATTCCTAAGGGGAAAGTCACCCTTTGGGGGGGCTGCATGCAGTTGGGTAAGCCAAGCTCTCTGGAACAATATGCTATGTAAGGAATAGAGGGCGGGCCGCACTCCACTCTGCAGTCACTTTCTCCCTTCAACTTCCCATTATGTTGGGATTTTTTCTTTTTTGGTCACACCAAGTGATGCTTAGGGTTTCTCCTGGCTCTGCACTCAAGAATTACTCCTGGTAGTGCTCGGAGGACCATATGGGATGCCAGGAAACAAACCTGGGTCGACCGCATGCAAGGCAAATGCCCTACCTGGGTATCACTCAGCCCTATGTTGGGATTTTAAAGTTTTGAGCCAAGCATCTGATTTTTTTTTTTTTTGTTTTTGGGTCACACTTGGCGATGCTCAGGGGTTACTCCTGGCTCTGCACTCAGGAATTACTCCTGGCAGTGCTCGGGAACCATATGGGATGCCGGGATCGAACCGGGCCGGCATGGGCGGCCGTGCAAGGCAAACCCCTACCTGCTGGGCTATCACCCCGGCCCAGCATCAGATTCTTTGACTCAGACTTTGCCTGTGACTTCAAGGCTTCTGGGGCCTCTAATTGGTCTGTCTGCAGACCAGTTATATGTTGGGGAGCAGGGAACTTATAACCAGAAAGATGTGAATTCCTATGGGACACCCAGACAAGTTCCCACACATCTCTGAGCTCCAGATTGAGACTAGTGGAGATGCACATGGTTGTGGAGATTTTAAAAGATCAGATTTTGGAGTGAGCTGATGATCTCATGTAGGACGCCGGGGTTTACTCCCTGACCCACACCATCCTCTGAGCACCCCTGGGCACAAGCCTGAGTCGCTGGCTGGGAACAGCTCCCACAGCACCACCAGGGGTGGCTCAAACACAAATCTCAAGGTCGCCTGGGCAGTGGGATACAGTGCAACATGGGACATTCCTAAGTGTCCAACACTGGAAACTCAAGGCATGAGCTGGCCAAGGGACAGGTGAGGCAGTGACAGTGTCAGGCCCCGACCCAGTCCTCAGCGCCATACTCCCGCCTCAGTGCCCTGATGGCACAGGCCCTGGCCCAGCCAGCGGCACTCACTAAAGCGCCTTGCAGACTCTAAGACAAGGCAACAGCTGCTCCACGCCGATGTCACCCACGGAGTTGTGATCCAGCTGCAAGGCCACAGGCCGCTGGAGGTGCCGCAGCACGAAGGCCAGGGCAGCGCACTCGGCGGGGCCTACACCGCAGAAGGTCAGCTTGAGGTGCCCGGCGTCCAGCCCCGCACGGCTTCCTGTGCCAGCCGCTCCTCCTGATCTCATATAGGCTCGAATGAGCCAGGCGGAAGTTGGGCATGGCGTGCATGCTCTTGGCCTCCCCCGGCACCGCCCGGGATGCCTCCGGAAGTGCTGGTGAAGGCTGCGGGCCGGGAACAGCGGCGTGCACAGACCTGGCGCTTCTGCAGTGCCTTCCTGAGACCTGGCAGCCGGCCAGCAGGTCCCGGTGTTCCTGGGACAACAGCCCCGCCAGGAAGGCGGCCGTCATCTGCAGGTTGTGAAGCTCAGTGTCCTGTAGCAGAGCTGCCACGGTGCCCTCTTTGCTCCCCGAGCCCGGCACACACAGCGCGGGCAGCAGCCTGCCCAGGATGCGGCTGCTAGGTCCTTCGCATCTGAAGAGATGCCTGAGTGAGATGGCGGCACGTCGGTGCCGAGCACCAGGTAGAAGGCAGCAAAAAAGCACTGGAAGGTGATGTGCAGAAATTCCAGGGGCGTCCTCCCACTGGGCCCTGTCCTCTGGGCACGCACCAGGAAGCCAAGAGAGATGTCCTCTGCGCCCACGCAGGCCTCCTGGAGCTGCTTGTCTGTGAACACATAGCAGCACGTGCCCAGGCCCCAGAGGGCCAGGCGGCCCAGGGTGCAGGAGGGTGGTGAGCCGACTCCGCAGCAGGCAGCGGCCAGGGCCAGGTGCGGCTGTGGCTGCAGGGGAGGCATGAAGCAGAAAATGCTGTAAGATCAGGAGATACATATCGGTGGTGGTCTTCAGGGCACCCCCACCTTCGCTGCAACAGCTCCTGGTGGCATTTGGACACCATCCATGAGAACACGGGGAGGTGACACAAGCTCATGGAGAGTCGGGGTGGCTTGGAGAAGGCTGATGAGGCGGTCGGCCACTCCGGGCTCCCCGGTGACGCTTCCTCAGGTACAGGGCGATGCTTCTCCTCTGAGAAGCCCTTCAGGTTGAGGCTCCGCCCGCACGTATTTCCGGAGCAAGGCCGACACCGCCGGGCGGCTGGTCAGCACCTTGCGGGGCGTTCTTCAGCAGGTTGCCCTGCAGGAGGTTGAAGAGCAGGCTCTGGACAGACGTGGGGTCGTCGGAGAGCAGTGTCGCTCGCAGTCCGAGAACCTGAACCTGAACTCATCAAAGCCATCAAAGGTTAAGAGGATGCGGTCGGGTGGTCAAGGGAGAAACTGGAAGATGTCCGATCGGGCCCACGCGGGCCAGCAACAGTGCTCAAAGAGCAGTGTCTGCACAGACAGGGGCTTGGCTACACACTGCAGCTGCCGGCAGCTGAAAGGGAAGACGAAGAGAAACTCCTGGAAGTCGCGGCCTGCGGCCCACAGCAGAGGAGCAGCTGCTGCAGGAGTGTGCTCTTGCCGCTGCCCGCCTTGCCCACCACCAGCACGGTGTCTGCGTCTGCATTGAGGTGGCCATGGTCGCTGAAGAGGTCCTCCAGGCCCAGGGGGGGCCGGATTCTCCTGCGGGGTCCACCCAGACCGCGTCCCGCGGATTTCCAGAACATTCTCTGTGTATATTTCCTCCAGGCAAAGATTCTCTGTCCCATCGTAGGTGCTCAGGAAACGGGTCTGTGCAGAGATGGTGGTCCTGAGTTTGGACATGTACTTCTTACATGCAGCGTCTGGAAGGCAGAAAAGGCAGGTGAGGAGGCACTGGAGTATGTGTCAGCGGGGGCTGGGGGCAAAGGAAGGCTGTGGGCAGAATGGGGGCTCACAGAGGGGAGACATGTCAGCAGGCATCAGTCCTGACTCTCTAGACTCAAGAGTCACGGATAGGGGCTGGAGCTATAGTACAGCGAGGAGGGCATTTCCCTTGTACACTATTGACGAGGCTCAATCTTCAGCATCCTATATGGTCCCCTGAGCCAGGAGTAATTCCTGAGTGCAGAGCCAGGAGTAACCCTGAGCATCACTGGGTGTGACCCAAAAAGAAAAAAAAAGTCATGAGTATTATATTTTTCGGGGTGAGAGAGCACACCAGTGGTGCTCTGGGATCACTCCCTGGCTCTGTGCTCAGGGATCCTTCCTGGTGGGTTCTGGAAACCATGCAGGATGCTGGGGAATCACACCTGGGTCTGCTGTGTACAAGGCAAGTACCCTGCCCACTGAATCGTGAATCTTGAAGCCTGTCATGCAACCTGCCTAAGCCTCAGTTTCCTCCTAACTTTGGACATTAGTAACTGGGTGAATTAAAGTCCTCCAGGTCATGTCCCACAAAGGGGACTGGGATGCAGGGATTAAACTGCTATCCAGTCTGATTAAAAGGTTTGGGGAAGCAAGATTACCCTGGGTTAGCTGGGTGGGTCTGGTGCCAAAGGGCTTGAGGTCAAATATTTAGGCAAGATTCCAGTCAAGCTCCAGTTTCTCAGGTTCTTCCTGCTGCTCTTCACAACAATTCTCCCTGACTGAGATGTGTCCACTAGGTTTTCTTTGCCATCCCCACACCAATGTAAACAAACTGTAACTATGGAACCATAGTGAAAGTACAGCAAGAAGGATGCTTGCCTTGCAGGCAGCTGACCCAGGTTCCATCCCCCATATCCCATGTGGTCCCCAGAGACGTGCCAGGAGTGATACCTGAGCAAAAGAGCAGGGAGTAAGCCTTGATCAGCCTAAGGTGTGACAAACACACACACAAACACACACACACACACACACACCACACACAACTGCTGCTTCCTGATTTCCCTTTTCAGGACAACAGGAGAGTGATCTCCCAACCCCAAGATGAGGCCTCAGTGAAGAATACATCCAGCTGTAGCCTCCAGCCCCCAACAAATGCAGCTACTTGTTCTCCACCCAAAGGTTTGTACATAATTTTCTTAGCACACCAAAGCTGGGATTATAGTAGCACCAAGTAGGTGCCCTGTTTGTCCTCCTCTGTTGTCCCCAGAGTGATTAGCAGTTCTCTGGATATACCAGGGCACAGAACAGACACCCACAAAGTGCTCAGTCTAGTGCTTTGACTTCCACAGACCTTCCAGTCCCATATCACCTCCACCAAGATACCAAAATCTCCACACACAAAAAAGTATTGATTTGGGCTGGCATGGTAGTACAGCAGGCGTTTGCCCTACACACTGCCAACTCAGGTTCAATCCCCAGCACCCCATATGGTCCCCAGGAACTGCCAGGAGTGATCCCTGAGTGCAGAGCCAGGAACAAACCCTAGCACTGCTGGGTATCCCCCAAAAACAAAGTATTGATTGTTTTAAAGCAGACAGATCAATTGTGTCATCTTTAGAATTGGCACCCTGGTGATTTTTCCCTCTGTTCAAGTGTATAGTTACCAGCTCTTCCTGATGACATCAATAGTCAGCAGTCCTATTCTCTGTATGGGGCATGCCTCTGGTATCCTAATTATTGTGCTATGTGCTTAAGTGAGGTGGGGGCACACTCAGGTGACATGATACACGCATGTGCCATGAGTGTATGGTGCTTCTCTGGGTAAGATGGTGGATACCTGGTAAGATGGTGGATACCTGATTAAGACGGTGGATACCTGGTAAGATGGTAGATATCTAGGTTAGCTGGTGCACACCTGAGTGAGACAGTGTGTTCCTGGGAGTTATGGAGCAAACCTGAGTGAGACAGTGTGTTCCTGGGAGTTATGGTGCAAACCTGAGTGAGACAGTGCACACCTGGGTAAGGTGGCGGCTATTTGGGAGAGATGGTGCATGCCTGGGTAAGATGATGGATACCTGAGTGAGACAGCACACTTCTGGGAGAGATGGTGCATGCCTGGCAGAGATGGTGCACTCCTGGGTATGATGGTGGACACCTGAATGAGGTGGTGCAAATCCGGTAAGATGGTGAACACTTGAGTTAGAAGTGCACACCTGGGAGAGATGTTGAACACCTGAGTGAGGTTGTGTGCATCTGGGAGAGATGGAGTATGTCTGAGGTGGTGCACAATTGGGTGACCTGATGTACATCTGAGAGAGATGGAGTGTATCTGGGTTAGATGGTGTATATCCAGGTGAGTGGTGCACCAGGTGGCTTCCATCCAACATCCGCAGGCACCTTGCTGCCTAGAGGGGAGAGCCCAGGATGATAAATCCAACTGCAGGTACCACACACAGTGCAGGGAAGCTCTGTGCTGAAGGGTTTTTCCCCTGTAGTCATGTCAGAACAAATCTCTCATATTTGCATCATCTGTATAATTACAATCTCTTTTCCCAAGAAAATAGAAAACATATGTAAAAGTCGTCTAAATCCAGGTCCGTCATCCTCAAGTTCTTCACTGAACTTCCCTGCCTAGATTTGGCATCTCAAAACTGGAGAAAACACTATTGGCTTCTAAGGCCTGTCGCAAATCCGATGTAAAGAAAGTAATGGGCAGAAATCCTTGGCATATTCACATGGATTATCCTAGCCTTGCCCATCAGGTTAGTGATGGTGTGAAATGACACATACATGATCTAATTCAACTTCGGTCTCAGGTTTCTGATAGGTTTCTGTGATAACACAGAACTCAAGAGATACAGCCCCATCTCAGAAAGTGTATCCGTACTTTTGGCTGCAGATAATGAGACTGGTTATAAATAAAACAAAAGAAACAAACAAACAAACCCTGTAGTATGTCCTCAATCTGAGTTTGCTCCAGTGCAGGAAATAGTAAAAGCTAACAGCGTTACACACATTCAGCTTTCTAATTCTCCCAATAGCCTAATGAGACCTTGGTGCTCTTGGGCTCTTATCCATCACACAGCCCTTCTTTCCCTTTCTGATAAAACGTGAACACATACATGCATTCATACATACCTTCAAAAGACAGAGAGGACAGGACTGGCAACTCCTGAATATGATGTAAAAGAAAGGTGGCCAGTCCATTTGACTTCACCGTGGCAAGGTCAAGGAGCCTTCTTGCCTATGGGGAAATCAATAGTCATTACTTCTCTAGAAAGGTTGGTGGGGTTCTGAGGGTAGGTTTCTACTCATCGTCACAATTTCATATGCATCTCTATTCTAGCAAATAAAAGATCAGGAAAGCAACTAAACAAAAGGATGAGTTAAATGAAACCAATATAGTATTGGGTATTTGAGAACACACACACACACACACACACACACACACACATACACACATTTCCAAGTTGGGTCTCTCTCAAAATCTACTAAAAATGTGAGCAACAAAAGACTTAAGCCCATAAGCCTACAAAGATACAAAAACAATGGGTAAGGTGCTTGTCCTGCATGAGGTCAAAGAGGGTTTGATCCCTGGTCTCTCATATGGCTTCCCAAGCACTGTCAGGAGTGATTCCTGAGTGCAGGGCTAGGCATTACCTCTGATCACTATCAGTTGTGGCACAAAAAACACATAAATAAATAAACACATAAAGTAATAACCCTTTTAAAAGATGGGAAAATAATTCTAGAAACTGGAAATAATGTAGGTGGAAAGAAGGCTATTCCATCCAAGTTTCATGACTTAAAGTACCCTCTGCCCATGGCTCCACACTTTCATCTCCAATATGAACTGGGCATGCATGCAGGGCACGAACATGCATCTCTAAGTACCTACTATTAACTCTACTAGGAGACAGCAAATAGATAAGAAGTAGAAACAGATTAAAGGATTGGTCCAATCTACAGACAAAAACAAAAGCAAATAGTAGCTCAATATGGCCAGACAAAAGAGACAAGAGGTCAAGTGCTTGCCTTGCATGCCACCAACCCTTTCAATCCCAGCACTTCATGTGGTCCCCTGAGCACACCCCAGGTATGCCACCTGCACCAAATATAAGATAGATAGTAGTTTCATAAAAGAAAAGAGAATGAAATAAATACATCATCAACAAATTAGTTTATGAAAAAAGATGTGAATTTCAGATTCCAAGTGCCTTCTGAGTGTTCCACCCAAAATAAGAACATTCACACATATACCCTATGATGTTTCAGACTGTTTGGGATGGAAAGAGAATGTTTATCAGCATCTGAAAATGTTATAAAATGACTTGGAAATTCATCTCAAGGGGCCGGAGCAATAGTACAGTGGGTAGGATGTTTGCCTTGCACACGGCCAACGCGGTTTGATCCCCAGCATGAAGTCCATCTGGATTTGATCCCTGGCACCCAATGTAGTCCCCTAGACCCCACTAGGAATGATCCCTGAGCACAGAAATAAGAGACTCAGAAATAAGCTCTGAGTACTATCAATGTGCCCTCTACCGTCAAAAAAACTAAATAAATAAAATCAGAGGACCATCAGTTCAGAAAGACTGGAGGCCCAGGACTCCAGGCATGATAGGGCTGTTATCTCTGAACTGTCTAGGTATGTCTGGCCCTAAATATGCCTGGCCCTAAACTTTATCTGCATTTGACTTATCTGCACCACAGCTTATTTCATTCTTCCTCTCCATCTCTGCTGCCAGGGTCAGGAGAGAGTCATTCATCTCAACTACACTATATTAGTTTTGCTCTGTTTCTGGCACCTGGCTTGGAAAGCTTGCAGGTGAACCTCTAGAGCAGCCCCCTTCCTCTAATTTATTTTCTGGCTGGAAATCCAGGCCCTGATTAACATTTGCCCTAACAGACCTCCAGCAAGTCCTGCATTTCCAGAAATCACTCATGACTGTGGCCCCTGACTTTCTGAACAAGGAAAATACAAGGCTATGTCCCCAAGACCCTGAATCTCAACAGGGTCTTGGGGACATAGCTTGTATTTTCCCTGCCCTGGGACCTTCCCCTAAGAAGGAAAGGACAGAGAGAAGCAGCCATGCTGAACCTGGTAGGCCCAGGTTCTGGGGCCCACATTACTTCTCAGGATGGGGCAGGTTGAGTCCCTTTCCTGCAGAGGGACTCAACCCACCTACCCATACCCATTTCCATTCACATTTAAACAGCCTGGCTCCACAACCCATGTCAGAGATAAGCTGTCATCACTCTGGAACATGGTGACCCAAGACGTCATGGTGCTGAATAATCCCAGGGATTTAGCTGCAGGAGCACGTGACTGCATATGCAGCCACACAACAGTCCCGAAGTTGACAGTAGTGCTGCCACAGAAATTTAAGAACACAGAAATTTAGATGGGAAAGTTCTGTGAAATCCATTAAGCTCATATAGCAAAAACAACAGCACAGAAGGCTCAACCAGCACCTAACAGTGCAGCAAGTCCTCAGACTATAACTTTAGTAACCCCATTATGAGATATACTGTAACAAGCAATATGAAATCAATTATTTTGTGCCTGCTAAGGGAGGGGGATGAGTAGGTAACTTGGGACATTGGTGGAGAGAAAGTCACACTAGAGGTGGGATTGGTGTTGGAATACTGACTACCTGATATTATGAACAACTTTGTAAATCACAGTATTTAAATAAAGTTTCAAATGGGGAAGAAGAAGGAAAAGGACACACAGATTTATGAAGCAAGTAGGCTTATGTCTGCTACTCAGTCTTTCAAAACAAAACAACACAGTATTTGGCGAATAACTGGATAAGGTACTAAAATGGAAAATAAACAATACAAAAGTCAGTCTCAGTTCCCACCATAGCTGCAATTGAGAAAGGGAGCAGAAACATTCTATTTCTTCATGTGGGGGATGAGTCCATGTTTATGTGATAGCAGGTGAAACTATTTTGTGCCATAAGCATTTCCCAAGTTTAGTATCATGAATTAGTCAAGAACTTTGACTCAGAACCCTGTCCCTATCTATTTTAGCAGTTCCACAACCCAGATGGACAGCTGGTACTTGAGCGCCAGCCTCAACTTTGTTAAAGGCTATTATGATCAATGAAGCAAGTTTATCTTATGAAACTCTGACATTTTATGACTTAGCTCTAGAGCCTGAGCATCCATGACAAACAGGCCTGCATTCAAATAACTGGGACACTTCCCAGAAGGCCACCTACTCCATGTCTTCTCCGGTGCATGTGAGTTGCCCAACAACCTTGGAAGGTAGTAGAGTGGGTTAGATGAGATGATATAGATAAAGGGAGAGACACAACCTAACACATTGTAGGCACTCGGTAAACAGTAGAAATCAGCAGTTTAGAGATTGCTGCTGATTGCAAACTCACAGTTCATTTCATTTATAGCATCGTTCAGCCCCCTAACTTGCAGTTCATGGCGATCATCTCTTAGTAGGAAATTATAATGTCAGTCTATGAGCACATACTAAATAATCCTAGACTGGAGGCATATGCTGCTTGGGAGAGGGACATGTACTGCCAGAAATCAAATTCAAAGCCTCATGCATGCAAGGTCTGAGCTCCAGCCCTTTGACCATGGCTCCAACACCAATGGTATATTTTTTTCATTCACTAATCAGAAGGGACCACATCGTGTCACTTTGCAAATACTCAACTATCTTGAACCATTTTATTCCATATGATACAAATGAGGCTTACCTAGACTCAGGTGGTCATAAATTTTTATTTTTAATAGACAAAAATAAAAAATTAGTTTTCTATTCTAACCTATTCCATCACTGCAGTGCAATTCCAATTCATTCATTCACTAAGTCATAGACTTCACCAACAAGTATTTATTTAGTCCCTGTTATTTGCAATGTACTCTGAGCAGAATAAACTAAGACAGTGTACTGCCAACTACTAGGTAAATTAAAAAAATTCTGGCTGAATAAGGTGAATGGTATGAATGATGAACAAATGAATGATAAATGAACAGACAGAGGCACTAGGCTTCTTATGCTCAACTACTGAGCTCAGAGTACTTTCTGGGTTGCAGTTTCCCAATCTATAAAATGGAATGACTGTTTCTAGCTGCATCACAGAAAGCCTGAGCATAACTTTGAGGAGAAATAAAGAGTTTCAAAACTACCTAATATTACTGTCTTTGTGGTCTTTCTATCAAATCATTTCATTTTTTTTCAGGGGGCATTTATATCTCATTTAAATCCAAATGGCTATGATTTAGTGAAATGTCACCAAAAAATCCTACGTGGGCAATTAAACAAAATTAGCACCTAGTGTGCTGGATGATTATTAAGTACCAGCCTAATAGAATAATCTGTTTTAAGTCAGCAATAGAGACTACGAGGGATGTATCTCAATAGTAGAGTGCTTGCCTTGCACGTATGAGACCATGAGTTTGAGATCTAGCCTCATACCATATCCCTGAGTGCGATCCCCAGCACCACAAGTGCGAAAAACTGCAAACAAGTGTCCAGATTTTTTTTCTTTCTTTTTGGGTCACACCCGCAATGCTCAGGGGTTTCTCCTGGCTCTGCACTCAGGAATTACTCCCTGGCGGTGCTCAGGGGACCATATGGGATGCCGGGATCGAAGCGAACCCGGGCCGGCATGGGCTGGCCGCAAGGCAACGGCCCTACCAGCTGGGCTATCGCTCCAGCCCCCAAGTGTCCAGCTTTTAGCAAGCATCACAACCACATGTCCGCCTCCGGACATCCAAGCAACAAAAGGGGAAGGGAAAGGTTTGGTGGGTGGGTGGGGGCAGCCACTACCAGACAGCAGTAAAAAGTGCATTAAGGGGCTAAAGAGAGGACAGTACAGCAGGTAGGTCGCCTGCCTTATAAGCAGTCAATCTGGAACCAATATCCACCACCCCTGGTCTCCCGAGCCCTGCCACAAATGAGCCCTGAGCATCACAGGGAGTGGCCCCAAACAAACCAACAAAAGTGCACAAGTATACAGATATCTTTGATTTCAGGCCTGATGGGAGTCAGGGTGATTTACTGACAGCCTACTTCGTACAAGACACTGCTACATTATGGAAATCAATGCACTGGGTTTTCCAAAGAACTCCACTGTCTTATGAACAAGGAAACCAGCACCGGAGAACTTCAGACTGAAGCGGCTCTGCAGAGAGGTTGACTTCAGTGAGCTTCGAAGGCAATGCCAGAGTCCAAATGCCCACCCCGCCCGAGTGCTTTTTTTTTTTTTTTTTTGCTTTTGAGTCACACCCGGCGATGCTCAGGGGTTACTCCTGGCTCTGCACTCAGGAATCACTCCTGGCGGTGCTCAGGGGACCATATGGGATGCCGGGGATCGAACCCAGGCCAGCACAGGCCGTGCAGCAAGGCAAATGCCCTACCGCGGGCTGGGCTATTGCTCCGGCCCACCCCGACTGCTTGTACACAGCCCCTTCCTCTCATCAGGAGCCTGAATCCAAAGTTCCAGAGCACCTTTCACCTACCAGCCTCCCTTGCTAGGGAAAATCTCCAGCCCGGGTCTCCCTCGACACCTGCTTTCACAAAGGCAAGTGAGGTGCAGTCAGGACACTTCCCTTTCCCTGTGAGTCCTGAAGCCCTGAAATAGAAGTGCCTTACCCTCTGGGATGACGTCAAGATGGGCAACCTGATTTCATCACACTCGTATCTGCTGACAAAGCCTCGCTCCTGCGCCTGGGTGAGCACACCCCTCCACGTGGCTGTAGAGTTTCCTGATGACCGCGGGCCGGTGACTCTGCAAGTCATGGGGCGAGTGGGGGGGTTCCAGCAGTCCGGGAGCTCTGGGGGCCTGGTCATGGGTCTGAGCTTCTCGCAGTGCCTCCATGAGTTTCTCGCAGCCCCAGGCACCCTTCTTCCCAACTATGTCCAGGAGGCGCCTGGCCAAGTGGGAGAGGGGCTGGCCCAGGGAGACTGAGGCCCTCATAGTCCTCCCAGGAGAGAACGCCCCATGCCAGCAGCCAGTCCAGGACGCCTCAAAGCCCTCCAGGGAGCCCGAGACCAGCTGCCTCACCAGCTGGCCCCCTCTGCGCCTGGAAAGCCTCCTGTGTGCACATGTCACCGCCTGAGAAGGGGAATTGGGGAGTTCAGCACGACACAGCCGCAGTCCGAAACCCCATTGCACAGACACTAAAATAGAGGCTCAAAGGCAACAAGGAACCACCTCAAGTCCCCACAGTGAATTGGAAGCAACCAGGAATTCAATCATGACCCCAGCTCCCACATCTTTGCTTCATCCCAGACTTAATCCACTTTAAAATCCTTCAACCAATATTAAAATGCAATGTCTCCCAAGGGATCCAGAATTTATTCTCTTTCCAGCAGTGTGAAAGGGTTTTCCCCCACACTGGTTGGACTCAGGCCACTGCACTGTGCATCAGTAATGGTTAATCTTTACTTAAGGTTTCTTAAGCTCACAACACGCCTAGTGCCATTGTGAGTGCTCGCTGCTTGAATTCAATAAACTCTCCCAGCCATTCAAAAGTAGGAACCATGACCAGTCCTGGCTACAGATGAAAAAAAAGTAAGGCACAGAGAAGTCTAGTGAGTATGCAAGGATGCACAGCTGGATAACACTTCCAGGACGAATGCAGGCCTTCAGTTCCCTTCCACCCTGGGTTCCCCAAGCCTGGTTCTGTGTAAGTGACCCCCCTCGCTACCCCCAAGGGCAGCCCCAGAGCAGAGCTATAAAGGTGCTGTATCCTAGCACAGATAAAACAAGAATCATGGTGCAAACCAAGCCGGAGCAAAGTTAAGAAAGTGGGTAGTTTCAGCCCACTGCCCTCTTCTTGAGTGCCTCTCCCCCCCCTTGCCCAACCCCAGACTCCCTGACAGTACTTCCTGTGGCCTGTGTCCGTGGCGTGCTCTAGGCTTGGTTCTCAGACTTGGTCCTAAGGACTTGGGGGTAAGTAAACGCTGGAAGCTCAAGCCCTGGGAGGAAGCCCTGGGAGGGCTGCCAGGAGCAAAGAAAGCTTCTCAGTGAGGTCTGGCCTGTTCTGCAGCGGTCATGATGGTCACCACCATCACAAGGCCTGGGGACAGAGGCTGAGCGAAAGTGAAAGTGAATGGGTGTTGACCTGGAAACAGGACAGGAATGCCTCTCCCCAATGCCCGGACATTCCAGAACCTTCAAAGGAACTCTCAAAGGAAGAAATACCACGGGGCAGGCTTCCTTTCCTACCATGTGTGTATTTGTGTGTGTGCATGTGTGTGTGCATGTGTGTGTGTGTGTGTGTGTGTGTGTGTGTGTGTGTGTGGCCTCATTTCCCTTCCCGACCCAAGCAGAATGCCATTTACCCTGGCATTTCTGAGCTTGGCACCACAGGCCAAGAGCTTAGGAGGAGGAAAGGCAGAGTGGGAATATTCATGAATAAAAACCCTTTGAGGGAGGGGAAGGGATTAGACCTTCTGTACCTGTTCTCCCAAGTCAGCCAAGACACAGACGAGAAGGTTGGTGTCATTGGGCTCCAAGTCATGTCCTGCCTGATGGAAAAATGAGGCAGCAAAGTGACCTGTACCTCTGGTCCAGGGACCAGATGTCTTGGGAGCACATCCCAGTCAGTCAGAGGCGTCCTGAACCCAGGAGTGATGCTATGCAGGGGAGGCGAGCAGGAGAGGCAGCGAGCACTGTAGATGCCCTGGAGCCGATCTCAGCTGAGGAGACCCCAGCCCTCACCCACACTCCTCATCAGGTCCTGGGTTAGGCCCCACCTTCCCCTGCCTCTGGACTCAGACATGGGGGTGATTCACCCTCTGGCCCGACGTGGGCTATGCCAGGAATGAGGAGTAGAGAGTGGGCAGATGCGCTCCACTCACCCAGAGCTCCACACCCTCTCTCCAGCCAAAGCCCAGCGGCCCAGGGCAGGAAGGCAAAGGTCATGTGGCTCAGAATGGGTAGGTCCACTTGTGCCCAGAACCCACCTCCCGGGAAACCCCAAAAGGATGGGCCGGAAGCCAGAGTGAGCCAATGTGCTGTCATTCTCAGCAGTTCCGGCAGCTGGCCCTGGGCATCCAACCGTGACCCTGGCAGAGTGACCCCCTGGGACAGACATGCTTGCTCGGGGGCGGAGCACAAGCAGAGAGTGAGCAGGGCAAGGTTCTTCCCAAAACTCATAGCACAGGCCAGCCCCGAGCCACCAAGGCTCCTCGGAACCAGGAGAGGGTGGGTCCCATGGCTGGTACTTGGTCCTCGCACCCTAACTGGATAGTCCCATCTCTGCCCTGGCCCTCTTCCAGAAACCTCAGAGCAGGGAGAAACCCTCAGGACCAGCATGGCAGCCCCATGTCCTTTCTCAACTGAAGCACCTGCTGCTTGTTCTCACGAAGCAGCTCTCGCCTTCCTTGGTGGACCCTGCGCTGCCTCCTGCTTCTCCTTCTGCTTCTGCTGGGAGTGGGTGAGACCAAAAGTGCTCAGGCTTCAGGACCATGCGCCTGGAATCACAGGCCAGCAGGGCTTCCCTTGGGCAAGTGCACACTGGCCTGTCGCCGTTGCCTGCCTCATCTTTGCTCAAGAGCTTGGTGTTGCTGGAGGTTATTCCCAGGCAAAGGAAAGTCTTAGAAGTCCTCTGAGATATATCAGGAACATTCACAAGTATGGTTCATGGGTTTGTTTTGTTTTTGTTTGTTTAGCTTTTTTAGGTCACGCCCAGCAATGCTCAGGGGTTATTCCTGACTCTGCACTCAGGAATTACTCCTGGCAGGATTTGGGGGACCATATGGGATGCCAGGGAATCAAACCTGGGTTGGCTGCAACCCAGGTTGCAAGGCAAATGCCCTACCTGCTGGACCACGTCTCTGGCCCCTCATCTTGCATTTTGATCGGGAGGAAGGTTGGACCACACCAGGCTGTGCTTACAACTGAAGTGCCTGTGCAAAGCAAGTGCTTTCCCTGCTGCACCACCTCTGGTTCCCCATGCTGGGTTCTGGTTGCTTCACCAGGTTCTCTGCCTTTGCTAGTGACAGTGACTAAGTCATTCTGCAAATATCAGAAAGGAGGGGAAAGGGCTGGCCATTAACAGCTGCATGCAGTGTTTAAGCCCACTCATGCCGGTGGAGTCTGCCCCCCTCCCTGGGCCTCTCGCTTTACTCTGAGCAAGTATGAAGGGGAGAATGTAGTTTGTCAGTGCGTCTGCTGGGATGGGCTCCATTTAAGAGTTGGGTCAGTCAGAGGCAAAAGCTATTGGAGTAGCAAACGCCTTAGGGCATTTGAGACAAGGGCTTGGTTCCTTTTTCAGGCTCATTTGCCTTTGCTTTTTTATTTTTTAAAATGATTCCAACCACAAATTAGGCTTTGAATAACTTGGTGGGGGTAGGGTAGCAGGGGGGGGGACAAGTAAATGGGAGAGAAAGAAAACAAGAGAGGTAGGGCTGGGACTATGGCACAGTGGGCAGGGTGTTTGCCTCAGCACGCAGCCAACCTGGGAGAAATTCCTGGCATCCCTGAGCACCGCCACGAGTAGTTCCTGAGTGCAGAGCCAGGAGTAACCCCTGAGCATCACTGGGTGTGACTCAAAAAAAAAGTAATAATAGGGGCCGGAGCGATAGCCCAGCGGGTAGGGTGTTTGCCTTGCACGCGGCCGGCCCATGCCGGCCCGGGTTCGATCCCCAGCATCCCATATGGTCCCCCGAGCACCGCTAGGAGTAATTTCTGAGTGCAGAGCCAGGAGTAACCCCTAAGCATCACTGGGGGTGACTCAAAAAGAAAAAAAGTAATAATAAATAAAAAGACAGAGGTTCTTTCATCACTGGTTTCAAGAAAGCTGCCCCTAAAATGCTGCCTTCTGCCCCCTTCAGCACCTGCTCAGTCTAAAATCAGTCTCGGTCACGGCCTTCCCCATCTCTGCTTCAGACCGCAGCACTGGGATTGAGTGGGAAGGCAAGACCGTGGAAAGGGAGGTAATTCCAGGCTGAGGGGCCTAGGGAGAAGGACAAGCCATGAGGGCCCTCAGCTCTGGGCTCAAGTGGAAACCCTGCTTTCTATTCTGAGAGCAGGATCAGTCAGGTATCACTGGGCCTGGGACAGCTGACTGGCCTCAGAGCTGAAGTCTTGGCCACATGCCCCTGCAGACAGGTGGGGGTGCCCAGTCTGACTCCATCCTCCATTACCCACTCCCTATTCCCCCAAATTCCCCTGGTATTCTCTGTTCTCTTGCCTGCTTGGATGCACCTTCATTTCCCTGGGCCTTCACAGCAGAACTCCTGGTCTATGGGCTGGACGGCTGCCCCAGCGTTTCCCAGCCTGCACAGCTTAGCGCCTTTACACCACTGACTCTGCCCCTCAGCCGGCTCTCGGCCAAGGACCCCTGGTCAACCATCCCTCCCTCTTCTGCAAAGCACAGGGGCCCGGAGAGAGTCGGGGTCTGTGGAGTCCCTAAGCCTGGCCTCCCCACGCTAGCCTCAGGCTTCCCTCCACTGCCCCAGTAACTCCCCGAATCAGTGTCTCTCAGACTCAAAGGCTAGTGGAAGTGCTGCCAACGACGCGTCTTTTCCTTCCAAGCCAAAACCCGCCGGGGGCCCCCAAGCTCTAGAGACCCCCTTGCGCTGCCTTCCCTCTAGCAAATGAACTCCGAGGGGAGGAAACCTAGGCAGCCTGTCTCGGGACAGCTCTGAAGACCGGATCTCCAGTGCCCGGCTGGAAGGAACCCTCACCGCCCACAGACTCTCTATCGCCCCCCACGCTGGGCCCTGGGACACTCACCACGGGGCTGTCAGCACCCGAATTCCGCAGGGTCAGTCACGGCTTCTGGCTCTTCCGTCTGCCCTGGCTCCTGCGCCCGGGACCCGCCCCCCGCCCCATAGCCACGCCCAGTCCCCGCCCCCGCCAAGCCCAGGACCGGCGGCCCCCCCCCCCCTAGAGTCCCAGGCGAGCTGCAGCGGAGCCTAAGGGGCGCATCTGAGCCTTCGTGGAGGTGATCCGGGCCAAGTGTGCCCCCTCAGACAGTTGAGGCTGAAACGAAGACTGAGACGGGCTGGGGGAGGACATGTACCCAGCCTGGGTGGGTCAGGTACTGGGTGTTGCTCTGGAGTCCCCAAGTCCCCGTGGGTGGCAGGGAGCTAGAGCACACTTAGGCCGGCTCCTTGAACAAGCCATGTAGGCAAATATGCCAGAGCGCGCCCCACCAAAAATATTCCTTAAAAAAAATACTCCATCGACTTCAGGGCAGGTTCCCATCTACCTGCTGGAAGAGGGACGCTTCCTACTTGCCCAGCAGTAGGCAATTACTTAAAACGTTCACCAACTGGACCTGGAACATTGAACCATCTCATGTAAATATATACTAGTGTTCTACTAATTGTTGGAAACGGTAACGCCAGACTAGAACTGAGCTTTGAATGTAGGCAAAGGGATGTGCATGATGACCCCTAAATGTATACATGGCAAACCACAATGTATAAGAGAAGGAGAGAATGAGAGAAGAAAAGTGTTTGCTGTAGAGGCAGGCTGAGGGTGGGGAGGGGCATCTGGGGACACTGGTGGTGGGAAAGAGGCACTGATGGAGGGATCACTTGATCACTTGAATCCCAAGTTATTCATCGATTTGCTCGAGCGGGCGCCAGTAATATTTCCATTGGACCCTATATCATGTGCCAATGTAGCCCAGTGGCATCTGGTTGATTCAGGAATATGAAGGGCCTCAAACCGTTCCTTCAGGGTCTTTGGAGGGATGGGTGCTGCAATATTGTATGACTGAGACTTAATCATGAACAGCTTTGTAAATGTCCATCTCACGGTGCTACATTAAAAAAATTGAATCATCTCTTCTTGTCACATGCCTGGCCCAATCTAGAGGCTCATTTTCCAGTTAGACCTTCAAACTATATTAAGAGGGAGCCAGAGAGACAGTACAGTGGGTGGGACATTTGCCTTGTATGTGGCCAAGCCGTGTTTGATCCTTACACCCCAGATGGCCCCCTGAGCACCACCAGGAGTGATCTCTGAGTGCAGATCTAAGAGTAAGTTTTGACACCTGCAGGTGGCCAAAAGCAAAACTAACCCAAAGTCCCAAATATATGCAGAATTCAGTTCCTTCTGGCATGACCCTTGTCCCCATGGGCTAGTTCCTATCGTCTCTCCCAGGACTTTGGAAAGAGTGCTAGTCCTTCTCTGTGATTCCAAACCTTACTTCAACAGAGCAGCCATGGTGTGTCTTTAGAAAGGTTAAGTGAGGGGTGACAGGGGTGGTATAGTACAATAAGTATAGTAAGGCAATTGTCTTGCAGCAGCCCACCCCCTTCAAGCCCTGGTAATGCATATGGTCCTTCAAGCATCCCCGGGAGTGATCCTGATCAGAGAGTCAGGAGCAAACCCTGAACACAGCCTGGTGTGGTTCCTATAACTGCACCCCGCTAATGGCTCAATGATGTCTCCTCTAATAAAGCATCCCTGACCCTTCCCATCTATGAGAGAAAGCCTCTGAAGGACCTCATCATTGATATTGCACCTGGCACTCTGACCCTCCCTGTTCACTCTCTCCACATACCCAGGTTTCCTGGCATATGCCAGGCCTGCCACTGTCCCTGGCCTTTATATTTACTCTTCCTCTAGAAATCACCATGACTCACTCCCGCAGCATTCAAATCTTTGCCAAAATGCAACTTCCTGTGGGGAGGCCTCCCTCACCATCCCATATAACACAGCCCTTGCCCCTCTGGGAGACCTCCCTTATAATCCCGTATAATAACCCATGCTCCTCAGTCCTTTTCCTGCTTTATTTTGCAATTTTTCTCCAACTAACTTGTTGTCACACAACATGTTCCACTTTACTGTCTTTGATGTCAGTCTCTCTCCTCAAACAATAAGTTCTGAGGGAACAGGAGCGTTTCTGTCTTGTTCCCTGCCTCATTCCAGGGCCTAGAACAGAACCTGCCACCTAAGCGGTAATTGCTTATGGACTGTACCAAAAGGGACTCTAGCTTTCTTTTTATTTTAAAAACCTAATTTAAACACTGTGGTTTACAAAGTTGCTTATGATGCTGTTGTTACAGGCATTCAGTGCTTCAACGCCAATCCCACCACTAGTGTGACCTTCCCTCTACAATTGTCCCTGCCCCCCCCCCCAGACTGTTCCCTTAACAGGCACAAAATAATTACTTTATACTGCTTGTTATAACAAAATGTCTAATGGGATTATTTTTTAAAAAATACTTTAGTAACCCTAAAGGCTACCCAAAAAACACTCTCATTCATGATGGTGTCTCAGAAAATCAAATACCTAGGAACTGGTTTAACAAAGAGGTGAAAACCTACACAAAGTACTACTTCAAGTAATAAGAGGATGTATGAAAACAGAAACACATCCCTGCTCATGGATTGGGAGGATTAACATCGTCAAATGGCAATAACTCCCCAAAGCATTATACCGAGTCAATGCAGTCCGTAAGGATACCCATAACATTTTTCAAAGATAGATATATATAACTCCTGAAATGTATATGTAACAATATCTCCTACCCCAAATAACTAAAGCAATCCTCAGGAAAAAGAAGATGGGAGGTATCACTTTTCCCGACTTCAAACTGAGCTACAATGTGGTAGTATGACATGGTATTGGAATAAGCATAGTATTGGAATAAGGACCGACCCTTAGATCAATGGAATAGACTGGAAAACCCAGAAATAGACCCTTAGGTAAATGGTCAGTTAATCTTTGATAAAGGAGCAAAAAAATGTGAAGTAAAGCAAAGAAAGCCTCTTCAACAAATGGTGTTGGGAAAACTGGTCAACCACATGAAAAAAAAATGCCAGGCACAAAAAGTCAAATCAAAATGATTAAAGACCTAGATACCAGACTTGAATCCATAAGGCACATAGGGGGAAAATTTGGAGAGGCACAATTCTCCAAGGCATTGAAGTTAGAAGCATCTTTAAGGATAAAATGCCACAGACCAAGCAAGTAGAAGCAGAAGTAAAGAAGAAGCCTCTGCACCTCAAAGGAAATGGTGACTAGTGTACAAAGCCAGCCCACAGACTGGGAGAAATTATTTGCCCACTACTCATCTGACAAAGGGTATCCTTTGAGTTATCCTTACGTGAGAAACATAAAGCACAGGAAGAACTCTATAAGAAAAACATACAACCCTATTTTTAAAAATGGGAAGAAGAGATGAACAGGAACTTCTCCAAAGATGAAATGCAAAAAAGCATATGAAAAAATGCTCTATATCACTAATCAGGGAAACACAAATTAAAAAAAAAAATGAGATATCACCTCAGACCACAGACACTGGCACTCATCAGAGAGAACAACAACCAGTGCTGGCATAGATATGGGGAAAAGGGAGCTCTCAATCACTGCTTGTGGAAATGTTGCCTCGTCCAGTCTTTCTGGAAGACAATATGGACATTCCTCAAAAAACCTAGGAATTGAACTTCCATATGACCCAGCATTTCCACTCCTGGGTATAGGGTCCAAAAGAACCAATCAGGAGGAAAACCCTCAAGTGGCCAGAGCACAGGAAGACATCTGAACTCTTAGAATCATTGCAGTACTTTGTACTGTGTGCCAAAAAATATGGAAACAACCCAAAACACAACAGATGACTGGATAAAGAAATTATGGTACCTATGCACAAGGGAAAACTTATGTGAATTGATCATTTTATTCCAGATTTTTTTCCCTTTGGTGAGATAGAGAAACACTGAATAATTGGGCTTAATTTGTATATAAATATAGTCACATTCAATATGACTTTTTCATACCTTACATTTCACACGTAGTTTTACCATGTAATTTTAGATCAAGTTTAATAAGAAATATTTTTAAATGTACTGAAAAAACTTACTTCTAAAATGCGTTGTGCTGAGTAAAACTGTAGAACTGGTTGTGATTCAGAACTTCAATTTGGACTTTAGATCAATAAAGTTATACAAAATTTCACCATTGCTACTCACATGACAAATCAGAGTACAAAGATTCAATTTTGATAAAGACAGAGACTTTACAATGGTTAACTCCACCTAACACAGCTGACTCTATATAATGCTGAAGCCATTTTCTTACATCAAATGTTTGGTAATAAATAATGACAACTTACTTTTTCTAACTCTGTCAATATTTCCAAGTAATTGTATTTTTTGATACACACATACATATATAAAATCATTTTGTCATTATTTATTTACACATTTCATAGAAGATTCCACTCTGGTAGTAATAATAATTTAGTACTAATAATTTACTATATTAGTACTAATAATTTACTATATTAGTTTTTCCTCCCTTTTAAAAATGCATTTACCTATAATTGATGCTAAAAATTTATAGAGATTAGTTCTTTGACTTATCAGTAATTTTATATTGGTTTTAATACTTGAATATGAGATAAAACATAATCATTAAGAAGTCTTATAGTTAGTCTGCCTACTGTATGCAAAGTATGTGCTTAATGTTAAACTAGCTCCCCAGTCCTCAAGATACTTATTCCTATTTTATTTACTTCTTTTACACACTGGTACATATTGCACACAGGAACATATTACATATTGCTTACCACAATTATTTTTGTTATATAGTTTCAAATGAGTGTAGACAAAAACTTTATATAAATTTTGTCTCCTTTAATTATTAACACTGGTCTAAAGGACTAACATGGTCTTTATAACAGGTTTTCTGAGCTGTCAGTCCTTAGACCACTGATTGTCTACAGTCAAAAAAAGGTTTGAAATTTTTTTTTCACTTGTGATTAAAAGCATATTACTTGAAATAATTAAATCAATTCACATTAAGTTGGTTGCTGAGAAATATAGGATTACTAGTAACATCTTGTTAAATATTTTCTGGTTGTTCTTATAGTTAATTTTTTTTCTTAACTCCATTGAAATTTGATAATTTTCTTTATTGATATACTTTATTTCCATTCTTTTATAAAATTATTTTAGAATTTTTAGTAAAATTAGTCTTCCATATTGTAGATGCTTATGCTATCAGATTACAATATGTTGTTACCACATTAAACTCTCCACCCTAATTGTACATAACTTCTATCAGTCTTTCATTTTTATCAATTAATTTATTTATATTTATTTATTTACTTATTTTTATTACAACACTGTGCAATATACAATTAAAAAGAAGTTCAAAAAAAAAGTTCATGATTATGTTTCAGTCATATGTTTTTCCAGCACCTGTCCCTCCACCAGTGCCCTATTCCCACCACTAATGTCCCCAAATTCCCTCCCCTTCCTCTAGCCTGCCTCTATAGCAGGCACTATTCCTCTTCTTATTACTTCTCTCTCTCTCTCTCTCTCTCTCTCTCTCTCACACACACACACACACACACACACGCACACACATATTGTGGCTTGCCTACAGACATTTAGGGATTGTCCTGTAAATCACTTTCTGTACATTCATTGTTCGGTTCCTAGTGTGGCATTATCATTTCCCACAATTAGTAGAACACTAGTATATATTTATATACCACTAATGAATGCAGTCATTCTATATCTGTCCTTTACCTTCCGACTAATTTCACTCAGCATGATAAGCTTCATGTCCATCCATTTGCATGTAAATTTCATGACTTCATCTTTTTGACAGCTGCATAGTATTCCATTGTGTAGAGGTACCACAGTTTCTTTAGCCAGTCTTCTGTTCTTAGGCATTCAGGTTGTTTCCAGATTCTGGCTATTGTGAATAGTGCTGTGATGAACATCAAAGTGCATATAGTGTTCCAGTCTTTCTTTTTTTAACCTCTTTTGCATCTCTTATAGGTTTTTTTCTTGGTCAAAATTTTTTTCTTCTCCCACAACTTTCATTAAAAAAAATCTTATAAATACGATAGTATACTTTAAGTTTAAAATAAAAATAGAAACATATATGACAGGAGAGTTTGTTCAGGAGCTTACATGCATGTGGTTTGATGGGTCATATCAGTGTTATCTGAAGCAGAAGTAATGTTACAACCCAGATACAGGAGTACAGCGTAAGCACCAGACACTGTAGTTCCCAAACCAAAGAAATAAAAATGCCAATTTTCTACATTTTTTACAGTCTGCAACTTAGGTTTTTAATACCACACTTAACCACTTTCTTTCTTTCCTTCCCTTTTTTTTTTTTTTTTGTGTGTCAAAGCTCTGTGAACCAAACACAGTCTTACTATGCTGGAGTTCTGCTGAACAGCAACCTCAGTCCACTTAAAACTTTTTTGTGTCCCTGTTAGCAGGTTTTTATTTTACAGTTATTTTAGGGCAGGCAAGATAGTGTTGGGATTAAAACTGCCTTGAACAAGGCCAAATCTCAGCTGATTCTTGGTAGCACAAGTTGTCCCTGAGCAGAAGCCTAGAAATAGTCTAGAGCACTAACAACCCTGTCCCAGCCCAGCCCTCAAACTTATTTAAGTGATTTTGATCACATTTCACTACAGTTATGTGATTTCTCACCAGAATCACATACTGGGATATTTTTAACTCTTTACTTGCCTTTACTAATGAGTTTTTTAATTTCACATGTTTTGTGCTATGGACTCTCTTCTTTTGTTTCAGCTTAACTAAGTTCCTTTAACATTTATGAAAATGTTACCCTCAGCTTTTGCTTGCCCAGAAAACATATTTTTTGTCTCCTGATTTATTTTAAAGCACATGGTACTGAGTAAAAATTTATAGTTTAAAGGCTAGAGAGATATAAAAGGATTACTTTCTGCACAATTCTGGGTGAGCGAACCCCCAATTCACCCTTAAAATACATTTATTTTATTTATTTATTTATTTATTTATTTATTTATTTATTTATTTATTTGCTTTTTGGGTCATACCCGCAATGCTCAGGGGTTACTCCTGGCTCTGCACTCAGGAATTACTCCTGGCGGTGCTCGGGGACCATATGGGATGCCGGGATCGAACCCTGGCCGGCATGAGCCGGCCGCATGCAAGGCAAACGCC
>JAJIBD010032608.1:0-91057 GCA_021461705.1 Cryptotis parvus | reverse complement strand
CCCAGCATCCAATATGGTCCCCTGACCACCATCAGTAGTAATTCCTGAGTGCAGAGCCAGAAGCAACCCTGAATATTGTTGGGTGTAACCCCTGAATACCATCAGTTGAGACCCTCCAAAAAATATATTAACCTCATAGAGGGGCCAGAACGATAGCGTAGTGGGGAGGGCACTTGCCTTGCACGCGACTGACCCAAGTTCGATCCCCAAAAACCACCAGGAGTAATGCCTGAGTGCAGAACCAGGAATCACTACTGAGTATTGTCCAGTGTGGCAAAAAACAAAAAACAAACAAACAAATAAGTAAAACTGTTTTTTAATTCACCCCATAGTAACCACTTGCTTCCCTTTGGTCCACAAACATCATGTCAGGACAACCAGAGGATTTGTTTGTCATTTGCAGGTTTTGTTTGTTCGTTTGTTTGTTTGTTTTGTTTCTGTTTTAGGGCCATACCTAGCTGTGCTCAGTCAGAGCTGACTCCTGGCTCTGTGCTCAGAGATCACTCCTCGCGGTGCTCAAAGGACATACTGCTAAGGATCAAACCCTGGTGGGGTGCAAGCCAGGAGAATGTTTTACTCCTGTACTGTTGTTTTAAGTAGATAATATAGGACACAGGGTAAAGGGAAGGAGCACGTGCCTCGCATGCTGGACTCCAAGCTCTGTCTTCATCTCTACATGGGCCCCAAGCATGGAGCAACCTCGGGTTCAGAGCCTGGTGTGACCCCTGAGTACCACAGGATGTGACCCCAAAAGTAAACAGAGTGACAGGTATGGCCACAGAAACTATGTATAAATATAAGCTTATAAAGAAATATACATTTATATATACACACATATCTATCTATATATATAATAGCTCTATATATTATGTATAATTATAATAATATTATTACATATAAATCATCACTTGACATCCTGTTATTCATCCGAGCGGGTGCCAGTAACGTTTCCATTTGTCCCTGTCACATGCCAGTGTAGCCCAATGGTATTTGCTTGCTCCAGGAATACAAAGAGCCTCAAACCATTCGTTCAGGGTCTTGACGAAATATATTGTTACTCTTACTGTTTTTGGCATATCGAATACAAGCTACACCACAGGTAGCTTGCCAGGCTCTGCCGTGAGCAATGAAATATATATATATATAATATTTATGTAATATATTATATATAACATGTATCTATTATATTATGTATATAGTATATATATAGATAAATATATGAAAATGTATATCTATTATGCAAAATATATATCTATTATATTACATCATATATATAAAATAGATATATAGTTTTTGCTTTTGAGTCACATCAGTGGTGCTCCGCACTCAGGAATCTCTCCTGGTGGTGCTCGAGCCCCTTTGGGATGCCCGGGTTGTTGCAAACACCTTCTCCACTGCACTCTCGCTCCAGCCCCAATATTTATACATTAGAGAGAGAGTTTTGAAGATGTCATCTTCTTTAATTTTTCTTTTACTGTGGGGCTCTAGCTGACCGGGCGGGGGGGTCCTTCCTGGTATGATCTCGGCACTCCCAGCTGCCCTTGCCTTGTTCAGCCGTCAAGTAACTTGAGGCTTCTCCAGTGTTTCTGCTTCCCCATTTCCCCATTGTTCTCTGCAACGCCCCATACTCTCTCTCTCTCTCTTGCTTGCTCCTCACTCGCTCTCTCTCTCTCTCTCCATCGCAAAGACTCTTTCTAGCCGTAATCACCAACTGGCTGCTCTTAACCTCTGTTAAGAGCCTTCAGAAACCACCGCCCAGACCATTGGGCCACCCAGCAATGGAGCACATGCAGGCGTGAGGCGAAGGAGAGGCTTGAGGTTCACTGTGACTCTGAGTGACCTCCCAGAAGCTGCTGCCCCCACACAGGCTGGAAAGCCCCTCCCTCCTCCCCAGCACCTTCTCACCTCCCCTCCCCTGCATGTGGCCCAGGCAAGCACAGACCTGTCTGGTGTCAGGAGCATGGAGGTGCGAATGGGGACCCCACCCCAGGCTTCTCTGCAGAGAAAAGCCAGAGGAGAGTAGGTGGGCAGGTTTCCTTGATTGATCCCACACCCAGCCGGAGGGGCTGGAATTCCACAGACAGTTGCAGCTCCCTCATTTCCACCCCAGACTCTCAATCCCAGGAGGCAAGAGGAGGAGGAAGAAAAAGGAGAAGAGGAGGAGGAGCCCTGAGGGAAGGGGAAAGGGGAGAATCCGACTGGTGTGGGGAGGGGTGGGGCGGGCGGGGAAGATGCCAAAAGTCTCCTGTTTTGCTGCAGGAGGCTCAGGATCGATTCCCTGGGCTGTGTGGTTGTCTGAGCACTCCTGAAAGCCACCCTCTAGCACAGAGCCAGGAGTAGCCCCATGCATCACCGGAGCCGCCCCCCCAATAAAATGGAAAAACTAAAGAACGTGAGGACAGGAGAGACTGTGCAGTGAGTAGGGCCCTGGCTCTGTCTGCAACCGACCCAGATTTGAGCCCCAGGACAGTATACAGTTCCCGCAACAAGCACCACCAGGAATGAACCCTGAGCACAGAGCCAGGAGTGAGCCCTGAGCACAGAGCCGGAGTCAGCCCTGAGCACAGAGCCGGGAGTGAGCCCTGAGCACAGAGCCGGGAGTCAGCCCTGAGCACAGAGCGGGAGTCAGCCCTGAGCACAGAGCCGGGAGTCAGCCCTGGAGCACAGGAGCCGGAGTCAGCCCTGAGCACAGAGCCGGGAGTCAGCCCTGAGCACAGAGCCGGGGGAGTCAGCCCTGAGCACAGAGCCGGGGAGTCAGCCCTGAGCACAGAGCCGGAGTCAGCCCTGAGCACAGAGCCGGGAGTCAGCCCTGAGCACAGAGCCGGGAGTCAGCCCTGAGCACAGAGCCGGGAGTCAGCCCTGAGCACAGAGCCGGAGTCAGCCCTGAGCACTGCAGGTGGGGGCCAAAAACAGGGAAAGGAAAATAAATGGTTGATTTCATAGAAAATGTAAATATGCATATAGAAGGGTCCAGGCTTGGGGTCGGGGCGATAGCCCAGCGGGTAGGGCGTTGCCTTTGCAGGCCGGCCCATGCTGGCCAGGGTTTGATTCCGGCATCCCATATGGTCCCCCGAGCACAGCCAGGAGTGATTCCTGAGTGCAGAGCCAGAAGTAACCCCTGAGCATTGCCAGGTGTGACCCAAAAAGCAAAAAAAAAAAAAAAAAAAGGGTCCAGGCTTCTCAGAACCCGAACTGCACATTCTGGGTCTGGAGGCTTCCAAAACCAAGCTAGACCTTCTGGTCCTAGGAGTAGCCCTAGAAGCAGCCCCATGGTTTGCCCTTGGGGTTCAGGAACCCCTAATGAGGCGGAAGAGCTGTAGGAAGCCCCCAGTGAGACGTTGGGGGCCACACCGGCAGTGCTCAGGGGCTACTGCAGCTCCAAGCTTGGCTGTAACTGCTCCTGGCTGCTGCATCCCGAACTGACGGCTATGTGGGTGCCAAGGCCCACCTCTGCCAGCCCCCTCCCTGTGTTCCTCACCACCCCACTGCCAACACCAACAAATACCCCCACAACCCTACAAAGAGCATCACCTTCCCTCAATGGGCCGCAGAGGGCCAGCCGCCCCCAGCCTGCAAGACTGTTGGCTTCTCCCCACACCCTGTTTTCTCAGCCCTCTGGGTGCAGTCCTGCTCTGTGACTGGTTCTTTTTTGTTTCTCTTCTTTTCTTTCTTTCTTGTCTTCCCCCCTGCTCCTCCCCCTCCCCGTGTTTTTGGCTCTTTGGGTCACACCCGAGATGCTCAGAGGTTCCTTCTGGTCTGTACTCAGGAATTATTCCTGGCGGTGCTCAAGAAACCCTATGGGATGCCACTGGGGGATAGAACCCAGGTCGGCCTGGGTATTCAAGTGAGACAGAGAGATGGGGGAGAGTGAGAGGGGGGGAAGAGAGGGAAGACAGAATAAAGAGAGAAGAGAGAGGAGAGAGAAGAGGGGAGAGAGAGAGAGGAGAGAAAGAAGAGAGGAGAGAGGAGAAAGAGAGGAGAGAGGAGAGAGAGTGGAGAGAGGAGAGAGAGAGGGAGAGAGAAAGGAGAGAGAGAGAGGAGGGGGAGAGAGATGGCCAGAGGCACCGGGAGGGGTGCCTAGTTAGGTCCCCACCAAACACATATTTCTCAAACATTTTTGCCTTTGCAGAGTTTATTCCTGCCTGATTCCATCTTTTGCCACACTGGGGCTGGGAGTCGGGGTGGGTGTGGGGGCTAGGGGGTCTCCGACAAGCCCCAGAATACCGGGGCTGGCCACTGTCTGTGGGGGACGCACTAGGGGGCAGCTTCTTCCCTCCCCTGCCGGTCCCAGCCCCACCCTGGAGCACCTCTTGCATCCCAGGTGACCCAGGACCGCAGGAGGCGGGTGGACAGCCGCAGGCCGCCAGTGCAGAGTTAGTTTTTTTTTTTTTTTCCAAGGGGCTCGGGTTCCCCTGAAAGGCGTGGTCAGCTCAGTTCAATGACCGGAACCCGCGCGCCCACTTCGCAGCTGGGCGTGTGGTGGGAGTTGGGGGATGTCGCTGCTTTTTCCCTTTCCCTCCTCTCCCACCCTCTCCCCTCACTCTCCGTCCCTCCCTCGCGGGATAGATTATCGGACCACAGGTTAATTAGCTCGGCGAGCTTAGGCTATCTGGACAGAAACACGCAGACGAGGCACTTGGCTTGGGAAGGGATCCCAGGGCTCTGGGGTTCTGCCCCCAACCAGCCTTTGCCGCCCAACTGAAACCTCCCCACAAGCCGCCCCCGGGCCTTGGTCACTTGATGTGTTAAAGTCAGCGCAGAGTAAGCCGCGGGCCTTGCAGCGTGAACCCGGTTTGATCTCCGTCATCCCATATGTCCTCCCATCCCCCACCCAGGCCAGGAATGATAGCTGCTGAGCACAGAGCCAGGAGCAAGCCCTGAGCACCGCGGGTGTGCGCCCCCAACCCCCAAAAGAAGTCCTCGTCTGGAATTGGGACCCCAGGACTGTCTTCCAAAAGGCCGCTGTCCACTGAGCCGCACCTGGCCAGCAAAGGGCTATTTTGCCCGCGGGATTCAGTCGCTTGGAGTTGATCTGGATCAATGAGGACATTCAGGACACTTAAGAATTTCAAGTCAAACTTTACAAAATAAACCAGGAAATGTCAGTAATTGCTCAGGGCCGGAGCATTAGTACAGCAAGGAAGGTGCTTGCCTTGCATGGGCCACCTGGGTTCGATCCGATCCCGGCATCCCATATGGTCCCCTGAGCACCGCCAGGGGTAATTCCCTGAGTGCAGAGCCAGGAGTAACCCCTAAGCACCCACGGGTGTGATCAAAAAGAGAAAATTCATTTCCATGAAATTAACAATATCAGAATGAGGCAAGGTGTTGGGAAGGGAAGGGTAACCCCATACCCTTATGGTACCCCCATATGTTAAATCCTTATGGTACCCCCCATATGTTAAAAACTAGAGGGAGACTTGGGATGGGGAGAGGAGGAGGAGGAGGAGGAGGAGGAGGAGGAGGAGGAGGAAGAGGAGGAAGCGGCTCCCCAGCCCGGCAGTGGCATACATTTGAATAAAGGTAAAAATTAACATTCGGCTCCTTTGAAGTTAAAAGCAAGCGTAGGTAGCTTCAAAGAGGGGCATTTTATATCCTGGGTGTCAAATAAAAACCGGAGGAAAGGCGTTGTCTTGCCTGGCTTAGTTGCTTAGCTTCATTGTATCTGTGTGCGTGCGTGTGTGTGTGTGTGTCTCCTGTATTTAGGTTTGGCGGCCACACCCGGCCGTGCTCTGGCTCTAGAGCTCAGGACTCAACTCCCGGTGGGTGCAGGCAGATTCTGCGCAGTGCTCGGGATCGAACCCTCGTAGGCCTTGTGCAAGGCGAGCGCCCTCGCGCCGGTGCCCTCTCGCCCGGACCCGGCGTTTTTACATTTCCTAACGCCGGTTGACAGCTGGCCGGCGTTGGACAGGGTCTCTCGGTCTGTTCGCGCCCGTCCCCAAGCTGCGCACAGCCCGGGCGCGAGGTCCCGCTGGCCCCGGATTATTTGCACGCTGAGACCAAGCGGTGGAGCAGCAGATACCCTGGGGCCCTCGCTGAGGGGGGCAGCCCGGCCCCACCTCCCAATTCTCCACCTACGCCCCAAGGGCCTCCGCAGGGGGGTGCAGAACCGTTACAAGGGAAAGCGCGGCCTTCTCCTGAGCCCCAGAGCCAGACCCGGCGGCGCGGGTGTCAGATCGCCAAGACTTTGGAGAGGATGGGGCCACCCCCGCCCCAGACCAGTGCTCGGCTCCCCCACTGAACTCCCAGAATTCTGGGCTTCAGCCTTTTGCTTTGAAAAATATCCCAGAAAAGCGGGTCCCCAGACTCTGGCCTCAACTTTGCAATTTCCCATCGGGTCCTGACTTTCGTGGTGCTGTGGTTAAAGCGGAGAATCGACGGTGACTCGCGTGGGTCCTTAGCCCCCCCACCGAGATTTGAGGGCCCCATTTCCCCCACCCCTAACCAGGTGGCTGGGGATTTGGAACTCACATGCCCGCTCCGTGCCCGCCGGCCCGAAGAACCAAGACGGGCAGAGATACGACCCGGCCCAAGAAAATCCCAAACGGTTTCTGGATGCTTCTATTTGATTTGATATTTTATTTTTAATTTTAATTATTATTATTATCATTATTATTATTATTATTATTATTATTATTATTATTCGGTGCCTTCTGCCATCTGTATTCGACAGGGAGGGCTTCCCCCAACTTCTCACATTCCACCGCAGAGACCCCCAAGATCCTTCTCCCACCTGACTCTGGAGGACGCCAGCGCAAGCTCGGCCCACCCTCACAGGTGCAGATCCTGGCCCTTGATTGACTTGGGGTTCTCAGGCGACTGGGGGCCCCACCCGTGGCGCAGCTCAGGCCTTGCGCTCCTTTTCGTCACCCCAGCGCTGCTCCTGGAAGTGGCAACGCCGTGTGTGTGTGTGGGGGGGAGTCTTCTAACAGCTGAGCCGGGGAGAGAGGAAGGGCGATGTGGGACGCCCTGGGGTCGACACTTTCTTTGCAGCTGTCTCAGTCCTAAGTTCTGCAAAGTTATCCCGGAGACCACCTCTGGCTTTCTCTGGTGTGTCTATGCAAGGAAACGCTTTGGAGACATTAGCCCGCAGGGATGGCAGTACCAAGCTGTACCCTCGCTCTCTCTCTCTCTCTCTCTCTCTCTCTCTCTCTCTCTCTCTCCTTACACACACACACACACACACACACACACACACACACACGCCACTTTCCTCACTCCACCTTACTACCTGGAATCAAGAAATTCTGGGTTCCAAGTCCGGGTTTCCAGCCCCATCCCAACCCTCTCCATCCCTTTCAGTGTTTGGCGTCCCCAGACCCTGGTAGCCCTTGAACTTGTAAAACTGCTTAGAGAGAGAAACTCAAGAGTTTTTCCCTTCCTCCCCATCCCCATTGTCCACTAAGGAACCGAGACTTCTCCCAGCACCCCTTGCCCTGAGTCCTGTGTGCTTGTGGGGAAAGAGATCTAACACATGCACTTAAGGGGAGTATGGCAGCCCTTTTTTTCTTTTCTCTTTTCTTTTTTTTTTTGGGTCACACCCAGCGATGCTCAGGGTTACTCCTGGCTCTGCACTCAGGAATTACTCCTGGCATTGCATGGGGCACCATATGGGTTGTCGGAGATCGAACCCGGGTCAGCTGCATGCAAGGCAAATGCCCTACCTGCTGTGCTATCGCTCCAGCCCTGTTGGCAGCTTTAATTTAGCCTCATCTTGGTCCTGAAGTTCAGAAGACACAACCTTTAGTGGGATTATTTGCCAAAACACACAGCCACGAATTGCAGCCAGGTTGAAAGACAAAACAAAGCTGACGTGGGGATGATTTAATTGTTCTTTTTTTCCCTCTTCCCTGGGTCTTCCTCAAGTTTGCCAAATCAATAGAAATTAATTTTAGGTGATTCATGTTTTGGTCTTTCGATGCTCCTTCCGCTTTCCCAAGTATTCCCAGCCCTGAGTTGTGCTGGAGTTTCTTCGTAGAAGCAAAGCCCAGCCCCATTTCAAAGTTCTTGGTTTGATCTGGCTTCATAGAAAAGATCCTCCCCACCCCCACCACCCAGTTCCTTGTATTTTCATTCCCCAGGTGGATCGATCAAAAAGACAATTGATTTTTCTGTGTCCTGTTTGAACCAGAAAGTGCTGACACCTTAGGGGTGGGTGAGATGCAAGTGAACATTAACTCTCAGGAAAGAGAGTCCACCAGTCCAGTCTCCAGGTTTAGTGATTAAAATTGGGCGTGCCCACATACCTGTGTGACGTTTCCACACCCACACAAAGCAAGCGACAGTGGGAAGTGGTGTGGGAAAACATCTCACTGTGATGTAGAAACACAAGATGAAGGGAGAAAGCACGCGAGTTACTGGGATAAGGAAAGAGAACGATCCAACTTCCAGAGTGAAAAGATCATTGATTATAAAATCCCAGACTCTTTGGAGACATAATCCTCTGTTTGTTAGGGAAGAAATCTCTCTCTCTCTCTCTCTCTCTCTCTCTCTCTCTCTCACACACACACACACACACACATCTTTTATTGGAAATTCCTGAAAAGGAAGTAAAGAGACAAGATGCAATTTTCTCTTTTCCTCTCTGACAACTCTGCCACCCATACTATCACAGCTATGGCAGAGTGTTTTGGAAAGGAAAAAAGAGCAAGGAGAGAGAGAGAGAGAGAGAGAGAGAGAGAGAGAGAGAGAAACAGAGACAGAGACAGAGAGACAGAGACTTACAGTGTCATCTCTGCCTCACATTTTCCCAAAATTCTCATTTTTTTTTATTGTGGTTCCATTGATCTGAGTTTGAAATGCGAACACAGAGGAGTTCCTAAGCCTTCAATCCTGTGAAATTTCCCAAAGATCTCTAGAAGCAATCTCGGCTGTGTGACCCTTGACAGCTCGATCTCTTCATTGCTCTCTGCCGGCACTTCATTTCTTGGAATATCTTTCAGATTTGCACCTCGAGATGACAAACCCGGGTGTTTATTACATGCACACGAATCGGACATCTTCCGGGCCTGTACAGACGCAGGATCTTAAATAATATTTAATTTCAGCGCCCCCCCCCCCAATCCCCAGCCTAAATAAATGCCTGTTTCTCTATTTGTTTTGCATTAGCTAAAATATTTTTTCAGGTCTCTCTCTATGCCACTGATATTTACATGGTTCTCTCCCTGCGATCAGCATTTCCCCCTGGAAAACTCCCCTGGGGCCAACATTGCCACGCCACCTGTGAGGCCACAGAAGTGGGTGCAAAGCCATTGTGCGGGGACGCAGAAGCGTGTATGCTTGGGTGGGTGCTGGGGGAAATTTCAGGTTCGGCAGCTGCAGAGACACTTGCTTTTTAGCCAGCAGTCAAGGACTGGGTTGAAGTCATGACGGCCTCCTCTCTCTGCATTGGGCCCTTTCCATGAAGTCTTATTTATTATGAAAGCAAACCAGCAGGCAAGCCAACAAAGAGTCTCAGGTGACTTGCAAAGGGACTAAGGGGAGGAGGGGAAGGTTGGTTTCCACAGCCGGAAAAATCTATCCCACCCCTGACATCTCTCAGGCAGGAGGCACCAACGCACCACCCCCCAGTCACCCAGCCTGTGGCTTCCCGCCCTGGACCCCTCCCACCTGCCTGTCTAGGACCCCTAAATCTTGGAGTGCAGAAAACACTAGAAGAAAAAGGGAAAATGTAGGGCATATCTGGGTCAGTGGGGGACTTCCTGTCTCGTTCAAATATGGTCTGGCAAACAACCCTTGGAGCAGCTTTGCGAGCGGCAGCTGTTCTGGCTCCCGGGATGCCCCCCACCCCAGTCTCAGCCCAGGGCTGTGTCTTTAGCGCCTAGAGGGGCTTCCAAGTGGATGGCTGCAGAAGCCCCGGTGCTACAGAGCCAGGTGGGAGGTGACGGGTTTCAGCCCTGCACCCGGCTCTGTTTGGTTTCCTGTGTTGCTATGATTAACTTATTAAAGCCCCCTCATAATTATTTTAATTCGACTGGTGGGGGGAGATACTTTGGGCAGTGTTTGATGTGCTTGTATTTATCCACTTCCCCCCATAAAACCTGTGTTAAAACAAATGTTACTTTTCTATCTCCGTACTGAGACCCTCCCTGGCGGCAACAGACCGCAGGGACCGCCATTAGATCGAATAGCAAGTCTTTATGGAAAGTGTTTTGCATAATTACATACCAAAGCCAGAACAGTCACCTCCACATTTTCTGGGTCACAAACCATCAACAATTGTCACATTATTGTCGGCGAAACTTAAGTCCCTTCACATTGATGGCGCGGACTCCGCCGCCTAATCTAGAACCAGGGATCATGGAAATTTCTCCTAATAAGAACCCAGGAAGATTACGTCCCCACTGACAAAGTGTTTACATATAGTTATAAAGTTCAGAGCATGGGCGAGAGGAAAGGGACTCTAGCCTGATTAAGGGCTGGTACAACGGCCTGGGTTAGATAAGGCATCAAAAGAAGGTTCTGAATACCTCTCCCCTTTTCAGCGCTGACCCTCTTTTCTACCTTGGTGATGCAGTAATTAAGATATTCTTATTTAGACAGACAGCTTCTCTGGTAACTGAATAATATTAGCTCCTTTGATGTCAAACTTTTGACAGTTATCACACCAGCATTGGGCAATTTAGCACAAATACCCTCCTCTAAAAAAAAAAAAGATAGAAAAGGCCCCATTGGCTTTGAAGAAATCTAATAAGTGTGATCCTTATCAGCAAATGATGTAAATCGCTGCCGACAGGCCGCCGCGGCTATAAATTACATTCGGTGTTATATAATGAATCCGAATTTGGGTTTCAAGGCCGGGATGTAGTATTGGTGGACAGTCGCCCCCTCCCACCGCTGACTTGAATTCCCACACCCCTGCCTCTTCCCCGAGACCCGGGACCCCCAGCCTCACTCCTCCATCACCGGCAACAGGAACAGCCATGGTTATGGGTCAGAGTTACGCCGAGGGCACGGGGTGGTGGGTGGGGGCAGAGCAGGGTCAGGCCCCGCCACGCTCAGCCACTCCGTCCCGTGCACGCCCAGGGGGCGCCGGACCCGCCATCTACTTCCATCGCTTTCTGGGCTCGTTTGCCAAATTTGGGATTGCCAGATGGCAGGATTATCTTCGCGTCTGTTGTACGGTGTGTGTGTGTGTGTGTGTGTGTGTGTGTGTGTGAGAGAGAGAGAGAGAGAGAGAGAGAGAGAGAGAGAGAGAGAGAGAGAGAGAGAGAGTGTGTGTTCTGGACGCCGCGGCCCAGATGCGTCCCTGAACGCGTCCCTAAGTGGGAAGATGACGCTGGGGTGGAGGGGGTGCTTGGGGGGGGGGGAGCCGGCGGGGCGGGTTCGGAGGGTGTCACGGTGACACCTGGGAAGCTGTGTCCTTGGAAGCGACACCTGTCAATCTCCCGCGCCGGGGTCCCGGGGCCGAGGGCGGGAGGCGGCGGGTCTGCGGGTGATGTCAACGCCCGCTATCTTCGGGGGCCCAGGGTCAGGGTCCGCCCTAGCGGGGGCTCAGAGCCCAGCGAAAGAAAAGGGGGCGCAGTGGCTGAGACGATCGGGATGGAGTTGGGGGAGGGGGAACAGAAAGAAAAAATCGAGCCAAGTCGCGGCTTTGACGCGGCGATCCGGGGGCCACCAGCAAGGATTTTCTCACCCTCTGGGACCCGCCTCGAATTTTCGGTGGGGTTGGGGGAAGAGACACCCCGCAGGGGGTGGGGGGAGGCTGGAGGCGGGGACCTGACGTCCCCCCCGGCCTCGCGGGGCCTCTCCCAGCGACACCCCAGCGCCCGGCCGCTTGCAGGCGGGGGACGCGCGCACCGCAGGGCCGGGAGCCCCTCGGGGTGGAGCCGGGCCGGGTCCTGGCAGACGGCGGGGGCGAGGGGCGAGTTAATGAGCTGCGGCGTGGGTGGGCGGGGGGTGCGCGCGGGGCCGGGCCGCGTCCTGGAGGTCTGTGCTCCGGGGGCGGGCTGCGAAGCCCTCGGGGTGCCCCCAGCGCCGTGCACCCTCCCCGAGAGTCCTGAGCAGCGGCTAATCTCCCACCCAGCCGTCTCCCACCCTCGCCCCATCCCGGGCCGCGCCCTCTCGCCGTTCCCGGCGGCCGAGCTAATTAGCAGCCTGCCAAGCGCCTCGTCTACGGGAACGCCCGGGCGGGCGGCCGCAGACGCGCCGGGTCCCCGCGGCCTAGGGGCGGAGCAGAGGAGGAGTCGCCGTTTCCCTCCACCCCGCCGGGAACTAGAACTTGCGGGCCCCGCACCCCACCCCCCACGCCCACCCCCGCGCGTCCCGGAGGCGCCCCCAGCCCGGGCCCCTGGAACGCCTGGCGCCAGCGGAGCGCGCGGAGGGCGGGGCGCACGGGCCGGCACCTCCCCCGCTTCCCTCCTTCCCGCTTCCCAGGAACCCGGCTCCGGGCCGGGGGGGGAGAGGAAAGCGCTCGAGGCGCGCACACACCTCCGGGGCCACGGGCTGGACGCCCCCACTTCCCTGCAGCCCAGGGCGGCCCCGTTTCTCGCCCCCTCTGCTTTGGATCTCTGCCTCGCGGCTGGGCTCGGGGTGTCTGCGGGGCCCCCAAAGCCAGAGTCGGGGAACTGCAGGAAGGCGAACGCGGGACGCACACTGAGATCGCCCCTTCCCGCTTGCCCGAGGCCCGGCGCTTTTTCCGTGGCTCGCTCGCCGCCGGCAAGAGGGAAGGAGCGACAGGGCGCGGTGAACCCACCCCTTCGACGTGACCCCAGAGGACTAGGAATGGGGGCGGGCGGGGGTGCAGGCGAGTCTCGGGTCCGCAGTTCACAAGCACCTGCTGCAGCGAAGAAGCAGCCCTGGCCGCGCCTCTGGCGAGCCGGGCGAGAGGGGACAGACGGCGCCTCGCCCTCGCCCCGACGCGAAGTGCGGACGCTGGCGCGGGCATCTCCTCCCCGAGTCGGAGGAGGCGAGATGGGGACAGAGCTGAAATCACAAGGCAGGCGGAGAGGCCCGGCTCCCCCCAGATTTGCAGTTAGGAGAGGCTCAGATGGCCGCAGCCCATCGAGTTGATTTGAAAACACCTCCCAGGTGAATTTCGGCCAAGCCAGACCGAGCCGGCCAGTCTAGCTTAGACACGGACTTGAGTCCATCTCGTCTCTGCCAAACTTTCCCCGGGTTCGCTCCCACCTGCGGGTTCCCCTAACCCAAGTCTCCAGGGAAATTAAATTTCCTACTCCCCTCTCACTTTCCTTCCTTCCTGGGTCATTCCAGTTTTTTCCTTTCTCTCTTTTTAAAAAAATCATTATTATTGCGGATGGGTCACACCGGGCGATTCTCAGGGCTTACTTCTGCCTCTTCTCTCAGTGGACCACTCCTGGCCGGCTCGAGGGCCGTATGGGATGCTGGGGGTCGAACCCTGGTCGACAGCGCACAGGACAAACGCTCTACCCGCTGTGCTATCTCTCCGCCCACTGCCGGTTTCCGAAGGTTACTAAGGCGGGGTACGGTCCTCGTCCACCCACCCCCAGCCGGGTTCCCACCCCACTTCATCCTGGGGAGACTTTTAATGTCCTGTCTGAAGCTCTGAGTTCCCAGTTGTGCTGCGGGTGGGGTCAATCGCTGGGCAAGGCAATGACCCACGTCCCAGGCTGCTGAAAGCTACCTCTGAAGTCACAAGGGCCACATCTTTCTGTTACCAGAAAAGCTCCCTTTTGTGGTCCACGCTCCAAATAATATTCTCCATCCCTCGGTTTCAAAAGTTGATTTATAGCGATCGACAGGTTAAAGCCTCATCTGAGTTCATTGCTTTTAAAAAGCTGTCTATTTAACAACAGTCACATTTCACCACTTGCCTCAAATGAATCCTCAAAGCAATGAGGGTGCAGAGACGGGGAGACTGTGTGTGATAACTCTCCTTCCCCATGCCCGCATGGCTCGGGCCCTCTGAGTTTCTCTAGCCTCCAAAATTGGCCTTTATATATACATAAATATATATTATATATACATATATATTGATCTTTCTTCATGCATTTGTCGAGAAAAACTCAAGGAAGGCTGGGAACAGGGCGCTGGAGGAAGAGAGAGCAGGCTGAGGATGACAGAGTTGGCAAATGTTCCCTGTAGCCACCAGGACCCAGGTCAGGGTCCCTCAGCCGCTGGGAGGGGACAGCGTGAGGATTAGGGAGCCAGAGGACTGAGGGGTGCCCAGCACAGCCCGGGGGAGAACCCCGCTGGATGGGAATACTGTTCCTTCCAGCCAGGGCTTCTACTGCTCCTTTCCTTATTTCAAAACGGTTTGCGAGGCCCCAGGACTGCACCAGGAGGGAAAGTGGACCGAATTACACACCCCCTTCCTGATCACGTTTGAGCTCAGAGCTGGTGAGCCTTGTAAAGAAAGCCAAAGTATAGAAGCGAAATCGTACGGAGAGAAGTGAGCTGAATAAATCGAAAATTTAAATTCTTCAATTTTGAAGCTCTCTCTCTCTCTCTCTCTCTCTCATTCCCTCCCTCCCACTCATCCACACAAGACCAACTCTAAGAAGTAGGCAAAAGAAAGAACCACAGAAAAGAAAGAAAAGTTTGAAAAACGGGAAGAGAAGGGAAGGGAAAAAATTGCGAGAAAGAAAAAAATACTGCCTTAGAGGAGGGAGAGTGTTTGCTTAGTTATGGGGGGGAGGTGCGGAGTGGGTCAAAGCAGTATCTTATACAATCTAGACAAACCACCCCCCCATAGAAGACTAAAGAAGCGCCTCCCTGGACCAAGCTGGAGGTGATAGATCGGGGTCCCCTGGCTCTGTGTGGGACCGCCCTGCTCATTTTAAGGTCAGACTCAGACCCGCGAGGTCGGCCTCCGAGCTTGGGGACCCCGTGCCTCGCTCACTCCCCGCCCAGGTCCCCAACACCACCCCCCAAATCCCCGCCCTACCCCTCTCCCTAGAACTTTGCAGGGAGGAGGGACGACCCGAGAGGGAAGCTCCCGGCCGCGGTTCGCGCCCCTGCCTGGTCGTGCGTCCTCGCCTGGGCCCCGGGCACCCAGCGGGGCCGCGCGCGCCCCGACTTTGCGCGCCCGGGCGCTGGGAAAACGCCTTTCGGGGTTGCTCGGAGGCCGCGCGCTGCCGTGCCCTGGAGCGCCACCTCGCTGCGGAAAGTGGCGGTGCGCGACCGAACGGGCTGTCCGGCTCCTGCTGCCCACCGGGAGACGTCAGGGCAGCGTCTCTCTCCTCATCTGCACCGCGAGAGAAAAGGAAGACGCACGGGCCTCCTGGCCACCCTTTCACACCCATCAGCCACGACCCGCAGAGCTCACGACGTCGGCACTGGAGCGAAGGAGCCAGAACAGGGGAAGAGGAACGAAAGCGAGATGCAAGGTGCAATTTCAGCACGGCTGAGCTGATGTCATCAAGAAACAGGAAATAAATGAGATGTTTTGGCGAGGCCACGGTTTGGAGCGGCTCAGACGTTCCTGGCTACTCCACTGTGGCCCATGCGAACATCTCCCACCAGGTGGGGGTCTCTCAACCCATCCCACGACAGCGACGGTTTCCACCCCCAGTCACTGGGCACTGCGTTCAGCTCAGCAGGCAAACCAGCCACAAACGCAGCTACATACACACACGAAAGAAAGCCACTGGGCGGGAGAGTGTCAAACGCCACCTGCAATCCCCCCCAGGGGCCACTGGGCATTCACCCCTAGATTGAAGAAGTTTGCCTACACAACCACACAGAAATTTTAATTTACTACCCCCGGGACCTGTTTTGCTTGTCAAAGTGCAAACTCCCCCAAGGTCCCTAATATTTTCCCGTGAAGGTGCTTAAGCTGGGATGCAAAGGGGGGCGGCGTAGGTTAGGGCTTGACGGGAGGGAAGATGTGCCCAGGCTTATTTGTTTATTTAGTTTCTTTATTTTGAAGGGGAGGGGTAAGGGGAAGCACAAGGCTCACTCTGGGCTTATGTGGGGGTTCCCAAAGCAGGGGTGGCAGAGCGGGGCGGGGGAACTCTGGCCTGACTCATGCTCACCTAGCACTGTTCCATCCGGGGCTCCAGAAAACCCAGCTCCCACACATTCCCCGTATTCCAGGACAATTCCTGCTCCTGGGAGACTGCAGCTTACACTGCTCACAGATGGGGGGGGTTGGGGAGGGGGCTCAGAAATGACAGGCCTGAGCCTGGAAAACAGCCAGGGTAGCTGGATGGGTGGTGGATCCCTTTCTCAGCAGGTGAAGGTTCCTGAGGGCAGCACCAGGACACCCGGTTTTAATGGGGAATCCTTCACCCCAGCCACGGGCAGGGTGGGGTGGGGTGCGACCCTGGTCTTTGGGCTTTTTCTTTTTCTTTTGTCTGGTGGGGAGTTCCCTTGGATGGAGGGGAGCTAAGAGGTCCTTGGGGCTCTCAGGGCCAAGAGGTAGAAGCAGGAAGCCAACAGGAAAGAATATGAATGTCCAGTTTGGAGAGAAAAGTGTAACATCAGAGAGGATGGGCTTCTCTCTCTCTCTCCCTTTTAATCTCACCTTGAGATTTGTGTCCTCCCCCCAAAATACACACAACACTCCCCATAATGCCTGGAGATGAGAAATTATCTTTACTGCTATGACACTTCCCACCGCAAGCTGCAGTGCCAGGCGCAGAGTTTGTACTACAACTGCGTCACAATGTTACAGCCGTGCAGAACATGTAGCCAGAGGCTGTTGCTAATGACTCCTGGATTAGAGCGAGATTGAGCAGAGAGAGAGAGATTCTTAGGCGAGAAGGGGCGGGAGGGACCCACCTTATCCTTCCATCTAATCATCGATCAGGAAATTTTCACATTCCAAGATTCCCCCTTTCAGAGGAAGATTGACTGGTGCCTTTCCAACACCGCCAAGACTTTTTTTTTTGCATGTTCCTAAGTATCAATTATATTTACAACCAGTCCACTGAGGAATTCTCCTTTACAAAGAATCAAACTTGGGGGGTGGGGGGACCAAACCCGCTTTTACCTGCAGATAGAGGCTTTTACGGAAGCCCAGGCCCGAGAAGGGAGGTGGGGGCCGGGAGAGCTATTAGCGGTGTGGGGCTTGGGGCCCACCAGAGTCGCGTGCAACCCCCAGGAGACTGGGGGTGCCTGGGGGCCCAGGGGGCCTAGACTGGGCGCAGAGACGTGGCCTGCAGGCGGCGGCGGGCCCGCCCTGGGGCCCTCCCAGTCGCTTACGGAAGCAGGTTTCGAGGTTCCTACCGTGGCCCCTGGCCGGTCCCGCAGGCCTGCGGTCGCTTCTGCGCCCCTCAACACGGGGCCCAGCGAGGAGGCAATTCCGGGGGGGGGTGGGAGCTGCGGCCTTTTGGACCCGGGCCCCCGCCAGTGGCTGCCGGGGCGTGCTGAGCTGAGAGCGGAGAGTGGGTGGCGGGTGGGGTCGGCGGGGAACCGGGGCAGCGCGAGGGGGTGGAGGGACGGGGTGGGGGGGCGGGAGCCGCCGCGGCCTTAAGCCTGCGAGCTTGGCTGTTTACCCAAACGATTTTCCTTTCAGGCCCGAGACGCCAAGCGACCAGAAGATCAAACTGCGGCTCCGCCGTGCGTGTGCGTGCGTGTGTGCGTGTGCGTGTGTGTCGCTGCTCCAAACGCGCTTTGTAAATGGGGGGCTTGGGGACGCCAGCTGGGGGGGGGACCAGCGGCTGACCGGGCCCCCGCGTCTGCTCCCCGGCTGGGGGAGGGAGGTTGAGGCGTTAGGGGCCCAGGGCGCCCCGAATGGCCGGGGTCCCTCCCGCACCGTGGGAGTGGGAGAAGCAGGCCCCGGCGCTCCGGGCCTTAGCCGCGACCCCAGACGCGCGCAGGAGGGGGAAGGGCGCCAGCAAGGACCCCCCCACCGCCACCCCCTGCAGCCCCTGAATTTCCGACCCGTCCCTGGCTCCCAGCCCCAAGGCCGCGGGCTTCTCCCCGGCTCGCTTCTCCACTCTGCTAGCTGCAAACTAGAGTTGTCGCCCGCTGGTTCTTTGCGGGGAGGCTGTGAGGACACGCACCGCCGGACCCGCGTCTGCCTCCGGCCTCGGGCCGCAAAGCGACAGGAAAGCCGGAGGGGATGGGGACGGCCCAGGCGTGGGTCCTTTTAAAAGGGACCCGGGTCCAACCCCTACCCAGACTCCGCCGATCTGCGGTGGGGTGGGGGGGCGAAGGGTAGGGGGCCCAAACCCCAGCCCCAGAGGGGCTTTAGGTCCAATGTATGGAGGCGGGAAGGGGCTCTCAAGGCCAGCAAAGTCGTTTGCAAAGAGGAGTAAACTAGTGAGGATCAGCAACAGTGCCCATTAGTCTTATATCGGTAAGACGCAGCAACCTGGCCCGCGGTGACTGGAACTATTTCAGGCCGGTAACATAAAAATCCGACAACACAGACCGTCTAGGTACTGGCGTCGTCTCGAACAGCGAATTCCCTTGGCTTCGGCCTATTAAAGGCTTACCCGGAGAATCGTTTCTGCAAGAGCCGCTGTCCTGAGGCTTCTGACTCAGCTGCTGCGGCTCCTCCTGCCTCGGCCTGTCCGTCCTCCCCCCCCCCCCACCCCCACATGGCTCTGGCTGAAAAACCCTTTTAAAAATTGTTTTTGGTGCTTTACAACCACCAGCCACGATGCATACCCCCTCCCCAGGAAGTTCTGCTTGAGCCTGAATCCCCTTCTTTGGGCTCAGAGCTGGGCAGGACCTACTAGAAAGAGTTAGCACTGCCTGTAGCCTGGTGACTGGGGAGAGGTTGGAGGCGGGGGTCTAGGCCCGAGCAAAACCCCTTGTTGAAGAGATGCTGGTGGGGAGGGGGCTTTGGCCTTCCCTCCGCTCCTCCGGCACGGAGGGGGGTGTGAGGGGCCTGGGTCACGGGGCAGAGCGGTTTACCGTGCGGCTGAGTGCAGCGGAGGAACACCAGAGGTGCCTAATAACCGCACAGCTAACATTGATTAAGCGCTGTGAACCTGTGTTTGCCAATGCCCAAACACACGCGAGGGTTGGGGGTGCGATTCCAAGCGTCTGGCCCAAGGCAGGCCTCCAAGTGAACTGAGACCTAGATCCGGGTGGGCGGCGTGGAGGTGGGGGCTGGAGAGACGTTTCTGGGCACTTCCCCAGGCGTTTTCTCCGCCCAGAGCGGCAGCCCCAGGCCACCATCTCCCCTGTCCTGCGGTCCTTGGCCATCGCAACTTGGCCCCGAAAGCGGCGTGCGGGGTCTCTTGGCCTTGACAGCCGGGAGGGCAGCAGTCGGAGACCAGGTCGAGGGTCAGGCCGAGGCCCCGCGCCTGCGCCCGTCTAGGTCCCGCGGCCGTGGCTCCAGACGAGGATCACTGGGAACAGTAGAGGAGGAGGAGGAGGGGGAAGAGGAGGAAGAGGAGGGAGTAGGAAGGAGGAGGAGGAAGAAGAAAGGAGGAGGATGAGGAAGAGGAGGAGGAGAGAAGGAAGAAGAAGGAAGAGAAGGAGGAGGAGAGGAAGGAGAGGAGGAGGAGGAGGAGGAGGAGGAGGAGGAGGGAGGGAGGAGGGGGAAGTGACTCCGGCCTTGGCGCCCGGGCCCGGAGATGGGCTCAGGCCGGGGGCCCCGGCAGTTCCCCAGCAGTGGGGGGACTGGGGTCGCCGCCTCGCTTCCCTCCCCATCCCCCTAGAGCTGAGCCGCCTGTGACCCGGGGCCACGGGCCCTCGAGGGTGGAGAAAGGCCGGCGCTGCGCCGTCTCGCAGACAAAAGGCCTCGGCGCTCGGGCTCCCGCCGGCTCAGCTGCTGCGCGTTTCGCACCCGCCTCCACTTAGGCGGCGGCGACGGCGGGCGCAGGTGGACGGGGCCTGGGAAACCGGAGCTCGAGGGAAACGCGCCCTCCAGCCCCCGAAACTGCACACCCGGAGTCCCAGCAGAGGCGCCGCGCACTCCGACACCCCCAGCCTGACTCCCGTTCCGGGACCCCCCTCCCTCTGACCGGCTCCTCCCAGACCCTCACCTAGCGGCTAGGAATCACTCGCTGAAGTGATTCCTAGAGAACCCTTAAAAAAAAATTGTTCTGGCTTCCTTCTAGCGGACCGGAGAATTTTCAGGTTTTTTTTTCCATTAAAAAAATAATCTTTGAACTTTGTAATCCCGGAATGATAGACTGCAACCCACCTCCCTGATGCACCTGGAAAACTCGTCTTGCAAGAAAAAAAAATCGTCTTTTCTTGCAGCCTATCTCATTCCGGGATTACAAATAACGACCGGGCAGTGAGCACGGCAACCCCTCCCGGGCCCGAGAATATTGATAGGTGACAGTAGCGATATTCGGATCGACCCTTTTAATAGGCAGACGGCATACATCATGCTCATCATGCTCCTTGAGAGCTCCGAACTTCACTTAATACTATAATTAAGATTAAAACTTGAGACGTAGTCTAGGCAGTGGCCATTGATTCAACAATCGCATTCTGGAGACGAGGCACCGGTTTGGGGGGAGAGCCCCTAAAGATATGTAGGTCTTCCGGGAGCTGCCTTCTAAACACACCTTTTTGTTCCTTGGTGATTTCCATCGCAAATAGGTGAGAGAGACAGACCTGCCCGCACTGAGATAAAGGGGCTTCACTTGGGAGGGCTCCTTGGAGCTAGGAATACTTTAAAAAATCCAGTCCTGGGGCCAGTGATAGCACAGCGGGGAGGGCGTTTGCCTTGCATGCGTCCAACTGGGTTCGATCCCATGACATCCCGCATGGTCCCTGGAGCCAGGAGTAATTCCTGAGTGCAGAGCCAGGAGTAACCCCTGAGCACTGCCGGGAGTGGCCCAAAAAGCAAATAATAATAATGATAAAAATAATTTTAAAAATCCAGTCCTTGGGCCAGCAAGATTCTGGGGCGGGTAGGACTCTTGTATTACTCCCAGCTGACCCAGGTTGGGTCTCCAGAACCAAGCAGAGCCCTCCCCAACTCAGGAGTGATTCTTGCCTGGTGTGAGCCCCCTCACCCCCAAACCAAACCCAAGGAAACAAAACCAAAAAACTCCGATTTGAATCTGGAGAGAAATTTTCTAGAAAATTCCTAGGGAAATCTAGGAAATGATGTTGGTATTTTTTTCCGTTCAACATTTATCCAACAGCTTGGTTAGGGCTTGACCAATGGAAGCCCCCTTCCCAGCCAGAAACCTCCCGTCTGAGGAAGAAAGGCCCAACTTCTCCTAAGAGTGAAAGTCAGGTGGCAGAGTCCTAGGCAGGGATTAGATCTGCCCTTTGCTTCCTGGGGTAGAGCTGATGATAAGTTCTGATAAAATTATTTTCAAAGAGTGGAATATTAATCTAATCAATCAGAGCTGACACATGAGAACCATTTGAAAGTCAGTGGTAATTTACAACTTTGTTATTAGTTAAGAGTCACCCGCCTTGTAACAGTAATTAATAACACTTAAAAAAGAATGACTTGAAACTCCCTTTCCATTCTTCTAATTTCCCTGTGTCTCTTAAGGAAAGAAAGGAAGGAAGCAAATGCCTGATCAGTCGAAACAGGAAAAACAGAGTCGCTGGTGCGGAGAACAAAACTGGAAAATATAAAAAAAAGGGGGGGGGAGAAGACCAGCCTCATGGGAGGCCATCAGGAAATAAATATAGGAGAAGGGGGTAGTAAATCAGAAAATGAATTCTGTAACCAGACCCCACGAGCAGGCTGGCTAGAGGTTGAATTTCAAATGGCCCAGAAACCCCATCAAAATGAACAGTGCTGCTAAAAAAAAAAAAATCTTGAAAGTATCTCAGCTCTGAATCAAAGCGGAGCTCAGGGCATTGTCTGTGTTGCTGTTGTTAACAATGTATTTCTTTATAGCCAGGGAACAGACGTGTGTGCAAGGTTCTATCCCAAATTCCATCCCAGGAGACCAGCCTGGCTTTCAAGTTCCTGGTATACCTCTTCGTCTGTTTCCCCAGCCTCTAATCATTGATTACCAGATAGCTTCAACCCTACCTAAGCAAGACACCAAAATAATGACTGGGGGGGAGGGGATACTATAAATCATTTCAGGTTTGTGCTTGAAAAAACCACCAGTTTCTAGAAGATATAGACAAGCGCCCACTTTTCTGTTCTCTTTAGGACAAGCTGTACCCCCAACCCATGGAACTTTTTATTTGTTGCATAGGGGGGGGTTTGTTTCTTCAGGTTAGTTTAACCAAAGAATGGAAGGATGGGGACGAGTTTGGCAACTTTCTCTGGTCTTTATTACTGACTCCCAGCCCCCACTTGTCCACTGAGGTCAGGCTGGACCCACAAAAGGTAGCTAGAAACTGGTACGTATTGATCTCCAAATGAAAAGATTCATTTGATAGAAAAGGTTAACTCAGGGGTTTTGTACAGTGACCAGCCTTGGTAATTGCACTGCCGGCTCAGCACAAAAGCAGTAGAAACCTTAAAACACGCGCGCCCACACACACACACACACACTTAAGCCACACACCAATACTGTTGTTGTTGTTGTTGTTGTTGTTGTTGTTGTTTGGTCGCAAACCCTTCGCTTCCTTCAGGCTACTTAGCACCCAGGCTGAACTTTGCCTCCCTATCTTTTTGCTTTCCCTGACAGTCAATGAAAGAACAGGAGTGATGGAGAAAACAGCCCGGAAGCAGCGAAGTTGCATTCAGATAAAGCAGAAAGTCTTTGTAAACGAGGTACGTGGAACTGGGGAGGAGATGCAGGTGCAGAAAAAGGAGGAGAGGAGGGGGTGACAGAGCACACAGTGTCGGGGGTTGAACAAGAGGGAAACTAGTTGGAAATGAAACAAATGAGGTTTCTGTGGAGACTGCATAAGACCCCCAATCACCGAGCAGGGACCCAGCGCAGAGGAGCAACCTGGCTGGGAAGGGGGCACACAAACCTTGGACTTCAAAGAGGGGGAACCCCGAGCGAGGCGCTCAGACTCACACCCAGAGGCTGAGCCAGAAAGGGAGCCATGGAAATGCTAATGAGGAAAATTAACCTTGGGGTTGGGTCTGTGACACGGACTCACTCTGAATGCCTGGGCCAGAGGCCGGTCGCAGCGAAATGAGATAATGGCCCAGAATCACCAGCCTGGCGGCCCAAAGGTTCTGCAACTCCCCCCTCCCGGGGTGGAGGAGAGGATGAGATCTGAGCCCAGAGAAGGCGCTGGAGCAGAGCAGAGCAAACCCACATCTCCCTCGGCGGGTCTGCCCAAACGCTTCTGCTGTACTCAAGGCAAGGAAGACCAGGGCCTGGCAAAATGAAAATCTGCCTGACTCCAAGCCTGGCTAAACTGGAGCGATAACAAGAGGCCAAAATGGATTTTTATCTCCAGGAAAGTGGCCACTGGGCCAGAGGCTTATTGCTTAGTCTGAGAAAATGTACCACTGGGGGAGGGCCGGGGAGGGCAGAGAGAGAAGAAGAGGAGGAGCGCAGGCCCCCGAACAAGCAAACAAGCAAACAGACAAACAAAAAGCAACTTCGGAAATGTTTTCAAGTGGTGTAACTCTGGAAAAGGGCATGGGGAGATTTTGGTTAACAAACAAAGCAACAACCAAAAGCCCAGCAAAACCACAGGCACTGGCCGGAGAGATCAGAGTCCAGCAGGGAAGGGGTTTGCCTTGCACATGCTTGACCCGGGTTCAGGCCCCAGCGTCCCATACAGATCCCCTGAACAGCGCCAGGAGTGACCCTGAGCACAGAACAGGAGTAAGCCCTGAGCACTGCCGAGTGCTCCCTCCCCAAAAAGACCCAAAATAACCACAGCTGTTCCTGCCGTCAGAGGGGAGACTGAAAGCTGTATTCTCCCAGGGACCTCTCTCTCTCTCTTTCTCTCTCTTTCTCTCTCTCTCTCTCTCTCTCTCTCTCTCTCTCTCTCTCTCTCTCTCTCTCTCTCTCTCTCTGCCTGGGGAGGGCTCCCTCCCCGTTGGAGGCAAAGGGGTCGAGTTTCCAAGCAGAGACATCAACAAACCGCAGTCTTAGTAACAGTGACAGCGCAAAATTATGTTTAATGTTGCAAGGGGGAAAGGGGAAATATAAAATTAGCAAGAGAAAATGTTTCCCAGACCTTCGTTACAATTAGGGCAACGCATGGGGGGACTGGGCATAAAGTAGGAGTGGAGGGCGGCGGGGGTGTGGGGAGCCAGACCACGTCACTGCATTGGAGGGAAGCAAAGTGTTGTCAGCACCCCCAGAGCCCTCATTCCCGAGAGGGAAAATGAAGGGGAAAAGAAAGAAGGAAAATAAAAAGGAGGGAAAAAAGAAAAATGAGAAGGAAAGAGACAGGCAGTTCTAATAGCTTTGCTTGGTTTCTGTTTGGTTCTTTTTCTCTTTGAGAGGAAAGGAAGTTCCAGGCACCCTAACCCTCCGTAAAGAGACAGAATGTGACAGAGCTGCATAGTCGCTGAGCCACAGGGTTGGAAATGAAGTGGCAACATTGGGGCCAGAAGGGTCAGGCCTGGGAAGCGCAGAATGGCAATTCCCGGACACACGGTCCTTTCCCTCCCGGGAACCTGAGGCGGCTGTAGGTAGGAGACAGTGGGGTGGGGGAGGAAATTACTTGAGACCTGCAGTATTTCTTAGGAACTGGCTGTCAAATCTGCCTCCTCGGCCTCCTCCCCCGTACAGGTGAGCGGAAGCCCACCTTTTATGTTCTCTCTCTCTCCTCTCCCCCCTCTAGCAGATCCATCCATGATTGTCACAGACATGGCTACACCCAAGCCGAAAAGCCAAAAGCTTGCCAAGGGCCGACAGGTAGTCAAGGGATTAAGTCACAGTGAGCCCGAAGGGAAGAAATTATGGAGGAAAAAAAGTCTCCCACCACTGCTTAATTTAGGAGCGAATGGAGTTTGGGTTGGGGCCTTGAAGGAAGAGTGGAGCTAGAGAATTCGCCGCCTGTTTAGTTGGGTGATAAAATAATGTGTGCCTGTGGTGTAAAACCGCTCTTAGGATAGTGATTAAACAGCACCTTTTTTTCCTTCTTAGCATCAGAGGAGGGAGTGGGTGGGTGGGGGAGAGGGGCGAGGCGGGGTAAAGACACAGTCACTGACAAATAATAAAATAACAAATAAACGCACACAGAGGAGCTGGATGTGCCTCCAAACATCCGGAAGAATCCACCAAGAGAACAGCTTTTTCCGACTAATAATCAGGAAAATAATTTGGGGAGCAAGGCTGGGGGCTGGGGGGAGGCTTGGCTGGGAGGCAGCTGCCCTTCGCTAGGCGCTAGGTCTCTAACCTTAGGGAACCAGGTTGCTGGAATAGGGCAGGGCTGGCCCTTGCCATGACATTTGGAGTTCAGTAACAAGTATCAAAAGATCTAAACTAATTGATTGTGTAGTTCCTTGGCCCTCCTCCAAAGAGCAATATAGATTTAATTGTATGTTGCTTAAAACTCCATTTCTGGGACAGTGTGAAACATGTAATAAAAGTCATAAACCGTATCGAAATTCCCCAGTCCCCACCCCTCCCCCATCCAGGCATAAATACCCATATGAACACTGGGAAATCTTAGCTAATACTCCCGAGTTAAAAAAGAAAAAAAAGCAGCTGAGCGAGGGGTAGGCACATAACAAAATCTAAATTGTTAATCCATTTTAAGGCGGTTGCGGGTGGGAGGCTTTCTCCAGGAGGGGTCGGGGTGAAAGCGCCCTCGACATCAGAGAGCTGTGCCCCAGCTCGGTCCCACTCAATCACACACTCCTCAAAGCAGGTAAGTCCCCACCCTTCCAAAATAACCGGAGCAAGCGCTCTTCCTCGGAAACAGGAGACCCAGCGCCTTAGGCGGCTCCCCAGCGCCCTGGGGAAGCTCTCAGGGCCTGGGTCCGGCTTCCCGGAGAAAGCTCTGAGGCCCGTTCGCGCTCCAAGCATTTGCTCTTTGCAAAACCTCGGGAAATTCCCAGGCTGTCCGTCCTCCCGGGTCACCTCTCCCCACTGTTCCCAGGGGTTCTGCGCGCTTTGGGTGTTTCGGATCCTCGCTCCCCACCCGGCCATCCTCGGGAGCAAGGCCGGAGGGAGCGAGGCCCAGACCAGTTAGGCGGTCCAGGTTTACCCGCGGCCAAGTTCGCCTTGGCTCTGGCGCAGGCTGCGGCGTGCGGAGCGGGCAGTGCCCTGGCGGGGTGGCCGAGCAGCGGCTGCAGGCGCCCCGAGAGAGCGCCCTGATCATTAGAACAGCCCCCCTCTCCTCCCCACCACCCGCCCCGGCCACCTCAGCATTGACGCCCGTCCCAAGGGGCCTGTGGTCTCTGGCTGTGACAGTACTCAGCATAGCGGGTAGATGGCACAATTCTCTAACATTTAGAGAGAGGAGCCCACGCTGGGAGCAATAAGTCCATTTAAAAGCCCTTTATTTGAAAGGAACAAAGATAACTGACAAGCCAAGTACAGAGACATCTCAATGAAATTCCCAAAGAAGAAAGGCCGGAGCAAAGGCAGAACCGTCCTGGAGAGCCGGGCTGGCCGTCTCCCCCCACCCCTCCAAAGGGAGAGACGGGAAAGGACAGAAAGAAAAGAAAGAACGTGGTGGTCGCTGGTGCTCGTGGGTCTTGCTCACCCCCATTCCCCCAATTCGGAAAAAATCCACAGCTTCAGAAACTTTGTGTGTGTGTGTGTGTGTCCAGTGTCCAGATTGACTTTAGTGGGTTCAGGAGACCCTGAAAAGACCAAACAGGCAAAGCACCCCACCCTTGAGGGGGGGCCAGTCCAGACCATCGGCCTGGGGAGAACCAGCACATAGGCCTTAAGAATGGGCCCCGAAGCTGGCTGAGCTGCCCGCCCCAGGACGCAGCTCCTGGACCAGTCATTTGGTCGGAGCCAGCACACTGCCAGGCAAATTCTTACAATGATTCCAAGAAAGGCCTTAAGAGCCTCTTTCTCTTGCACCACACTTAGGCCACTGAGAGCAGAGCCCACACACTCTCCGACCCAGCCTGTGCTAACCAGCTCTTCAACCTCCAAACCCACATGCCAGATCCCCCCTCCCCTCCTATAACCCCCTCCAATGCAGGAGAGGGTGCAAAAGGCCTACCGCCCCGGCTAGGGTCGCTGCCGCCTAGCCCACAGGCCTGCGGGAGCACCAGCAGGGGCTTGGATGATTGTATTTGGGTAGGTGCTCTGACATATTTGCTGAGTAAACCTCCCTCGCCGCGCGCGAAGGCGAATCCCGTTGATAAATCCATCATTACGTTCCGATTCAGGGAGGCAGCCCGCGCCACTAAATTCATCTTACATTTGTAGCGCTTTAATAGACATTTATTAAATGCTTTCAAGAGAGGCATGGGGAGCGCGATTACATCCTAGTTATAGACAGAACATAAAGACCCGCGTTAACACCCATTTGCAGGAAGGAAGGAAGAGGTGGGGAGGGGGTCCCGGGCAGAAGGATCAGCGGTGAGGGAAGATGGGGAGGGAGGGGGAGGTGGACACGGCCAGCCCAGCCTGGGCCTTATTAGCAAAGGCTGCCTGGCCCGGAAGAGACCACAGCTGGGTCAGCTCCCAGCAATGACCTGCTCTCTGGAACTTTCCTTTGCCCCCTCATGCCACAAGGCCATGGGTCTGGACTGCAGAGGGAAGGGCCAGTGATCTCGGCCAGGGCATAGGCATGTCTTGCTGCTGCCAGCTTGTCTCCTCTCTGTCCATTTCCGTCCACTGTCCCTCATCCTTTTTACTGAACTCCAGGAATCCCAAGTCGGGTTCTTCCTCTCTGCGAGAGGAAGGACAGAGCCAAGGACCCTAATACCTCATGTTCTAAGCAGCCATCCCCACCAGCGGGTCAGGAAACACTCAGGCCTTTCCTCAGCAGAAAGTGAGGCACCCTGGACACAGTGGGACCACCCAGCCTCCTGCAAGTGCCGGGGGCTGGGTCTGACGGCCTCCCGCTCCTGAATCTCTCCTAGGTCCTTTCTGAGCAGTGCCTGGACCAGATGCCCTGGAACTGGCCCTCTTGCAGCCATTCGCATCTAGGTGGGGCCTCGACCTCTTCCTAGCGCACCCAAGATCTGGCCTTCAAAGCCTGATTCTCTCACGTCTACCAGCCCTGCATACTGGCCCCACCTCCCCCAGGGAAAGAGCCCCAAGCCGGGCCTGGGCACAGCACCCAACACTCCTGACCCTCCCCAGCTCCAAGCGAGGCACCTTTCTGCTCTCTCCAAGTTGCCACACGAAAATAAATACAAGTGACACGGTGCCGGGCCAAAGCTCATTAGTTCGGTGTCCAGGCCTAATAAAGGAACAGAAGCACAAATTATAGAGTTCGGCTTCGACACATGGTCTGTCTGTCACCCCACATCAGCCTTCCCGAGTCTGATTCCAATAGCTTCGAACTTACAGCGGGCGTCCAGCCCCCACAAGGCTCAACCCCCAGGGCCAGGGCGGTGGGAAAAATATATAGTTCCAAAAGGGGTAATGATCAAGCTTTTCCTCTCGGAAACCTGCGCCAACTCATTCCCCATCAGTGATCCTAATAAAATGAATGTGGGGGCTGTGACGGGAAGAGAGGAGGGCGAGCTCCTATAGGGCGCTCCTGAATACACACTACACGCTATAGTCAGCTCACCCCAAAAAAAAAATAAAATGGTAAAACGAAAACTGAAAACTGGCCCTTTGTTCGGCTAATTAACGAAGGCCCAAGTCCTAATGCAGATGTGTTTGCTTAGCTAATCACAAGCATGTTTCATTCATTTCGAGGGGGACCTTGGGGGGTACGGTGGGAACTAGGGGAAGACTAACCCTCCAGGGCCAACGCTTAGGCACTCTCTGATGCCCCACAGGGCTGGCTTCAAACCACCACCTTTACACCTTGCTCCCAAGGCCCTACCAGGACCTAGAAGCATCTCCCAGCGCGGGTGGGACTTGGGAAAATCACAGTTTTAATGACACAGATGCCTTATTAAATGAGGCATTTTTACAATTCACTTGGAATAGGACGCAAACTTATTACAAGCCTGTTATCAGAAGGACGATAAGATTTATAACTCCGGGAGTCAGCTCCTGAGCCTTAGTGGCAACGGATGCCAGAGGAGGGCACGTGTCCCTCGGAGACAAGAACCCCTGTCCAGGCGCCCCCTCCCCCCTCCAGGTTTTCGGCCTGTAGAGACGCAAGCAGAAGGGCAACACCAAGCCCCGTTTTATGCTTCCTGATGCAAAACTCTCCCTTTTTTCTTTTCCCTAGGACCCCGGTGTCCTGGCTGGGTGAGCACCTTGGGGCCAGTTTTGTTTTAAGAGTGAGCAGGAGGGAGAAGGAGAGAGAGATGAGCACGTGGGGGCTGGAGATTGCAGGGAGGGACGACGGGTCCTTCCGTTCAGGCAACCAAACTGTTTTCCCTGCTTTCTTCGCCATACAAAAAGATGGCTTTCCCTAAACCAACACAGTAAGCAAACTTTAAAAAACTGGGGTCCTATTACAAACCGACGCCCAGCACTAACTGCTTTAAAATTACTGCATAATTAGATTTAGCTGAATTTCACCATTAATTGGCAGCCACACAGCAGGGAGCCTTTGAAATCTGAGAAAATGGGAAAAAATCATCTGAAGGACGGTTTTGAAACACAACTTCACTAAATTCTCCACGAGTCCCCGAATTTCAGCGAGTTCCCCCGCTGGCCCTGCCGGGTGGGCACACTCAGGACTGCGACCGGGACGTGCAATACGTTTCCTTCACCCGCGGCGGCCTAAAGGCCTCGGCCCAGGCCAATTCACTGCAGAAATCTACTGGCAGGTCCTCCTGGGAGGCCAGGCCCGGCACAGCGTCAACCTCGCTTCTTAGCCCTATTAAAGTCCAGAGGGTCCCTGCAGGCGCGGAGCAGTGGGGGCGGGGGGCTCCGAGCACAACCGGAGTTACCATTTCTGGGGCCTGGCGACCACCCTTTCAGAGCCGGCCTACTGCCCCTGCGCCGCGTCCCCAACCAGGAAACCTGCCACTGCAGCAGCCAGTGGTGCCCACGTCCCCGCCCCACCTCCACGCACCACCCGCGGCAGTCCCGAGCTGAGGACGCCCCCGAGGGTCTGCGAAGCCTGGCCTCGCCCCTCCCCGCCCAGCTCATTCCAACACTCAAGCTTTCTTCCTAACTGGCTCTCAGTCAGGGCAGAAGGAGGAGAGGAGGAAGCAGAGGAGGAGGAAGAGGAGGAGGAGGGGCGGTGGAGATGGAGGAGGAGGAGGAGGTGGAGGAGGAGGAGGAGGAGGAGGAGGAGGAGGAGGGGAGGCGCAACAAAAAGAGGGGTCCTGGCCGCTTTTATCGCTCCAATCACCCAGGGTCGCTGCAGCCTGTCTAAAGAGGGCCTTCTGCCCGCAGATGCAACGGCCTTCAGCAACGCCCCGCCCCTTTATTATTATTGTTGTTATTATTATTTTATTTCTGTCCTCCTTCCCCCTTTCGGGTCACCAATGTGGTTCCCATTAGGCGCCCCTGCTTGTGTCTGGCGCTTCGCGGTGCAAAGGGAGACGCCATGTTGGCTCCTAGGACCCAGTGGCAAGCGAGCTCCGAGGCAGTTTCACACGCTCGGGCTCCCCCTCACCCACCCCGACCCCCAAAAAAAACTCCGCGCGCCCCCGCCGGCGGCCGCGCCTGGCAACCTCCCCCGAGCGCAGCTCCGCGCGCCCCGGCACCCTGGACTTTCCGGGGGCGCGGGCGGAATTCCGCCGCACGTAAGTGGGGGGCGGGGCTGGAGTGGGGGAAGGGGGCGCGGACAGGCACTTTCCGCAGCTGCAGCCAACTCCAGGCCACCGCGCCCGCCTGCAGCCGGCCGGATGCAAACGCGGCGGAGTCAGCCGAGCCGGGCCCGGCGCGCCGTCGCCCGCTAACTTGGAGGCCGGCCCCTCGCGGCCTGCTGGGGGAAAAGACCCAGGTTTGCAGAGGCCCCGGGCTCCGGGAGCGAGCGATCGGGGGGGCTCCCCTCTGCACCCCACCCTCTCCGCTCAGGCTGCGCCCAGCTCGCCAAACCCCCCCCACACCCCACCCACCACCACCCTCCAGGCTGGCTTGCAAGTGGAGAGCGGCCCGGATCGCCCCTCTGGGGCCGGGACTATTGTTGCATTTCGCTTCTGACTGGGTCCGCTCTCCCTCTCTCTCTCTCTCTCTCTCTCTCACACCAGCGCCAGCAGGCGGAGGAGGCGCGGGGAAGAGGAAAGGCATAAAGCGAGCTCAGATCAGATGGGGAGAGAGAGAGGGAGGGGGAAAAGAAAAGCCCCAGCAAGGAGAGAGACACTTGGGCAGAAAGAGTCGCCATATTTCAGTCTCTCTCTCTCTCTCTCTCTCTCTCTCTCTCTCTCTCTCTCTCTCTCTCTCTCTCTCTCTCTCTCTCTCTCTCTCGCTCGCTCTCTTTCTTTCTACAAAGATCTCGTCAATTTCGCACCCAGCGCGCCCGCCCGGTCCCAGCCCCGGTCTTTTGTCCAATTCAGTCGCAGCAAAGCGCTTTTGTTCTAACTCAGCGGGAAAAGAAAAACTTTCTTTAAATGCAATAAACTTAAACCAAACTCAAGACTCTAAACAGATCCTCCTCCTGCCTCTCTCCACAGAGACGAGGGGGTTTTGTTTTAACCGTTTGAAAATTGGGGGTCCTTTTTTCTTTCTCTTTTCTCCCCCCCCCCTCGCTGCCTGTACAGACCCCAGGCTCACTGATGAGAATTTAAGAGAGAGGTTTCCAACGCCTAGAACACATGCTTAACGCATAATAAAGCAGGGACTGTCTTTTGCTTTGAAAATAATAAATTATAATTTAATGCCAATAATAATTTACAACAAATGGCTGTTTACAATAAACTAACATAAAACAAACACGGGGTGGGGAACGGGCCTGTGTTTTACTTATAAGACAAAGTTCACACTCAGAATGAATAGAACTTGCAAGAGGAGAAAATAAACAACACCCAAACCTGCCTCCCGGGTCACTGATACCCTTTGGTGGTAAGAACATACTTCTGTCCTCCAGTAGCTGGGTGCAGCGAGGTCTGCAGAAAGCAGCTCAGCCGAAATGCACAAATCAGATTTTTTCTGGTCTACCTCGTTGCCAGCAAACTGAGTATCAAAGTTTAAGACACTTTGCAAAATGATCCCTTTTCTTCCCCCCCTCCCTTTTTTAAAAAAAAAATTAAACCACAACAAAGGGACTAGTCGAGGGAGGTAGGCTATCCTGGAAAGACTCATCAAGAACAGGACTGTAAAAGCCCTGCGTAGTGGGAGCTCAGAGCTTCCTCCAAATCAGGATACAAGGGGGGGGGAGGGGAGATAGTTAGAAACAAAAGTTACTACTTCCAATCAGCATTCCCTGGGGAATGTAAAGTTTCCCTCTTTCTCTGGGCTCTTTTCCTTAACTTGGCTACTAGGGACAGTAAGACCCCAACTACAAAACAGATTCTTATCTGCAGCTACATCATCTGAAATGTCAAAATGTCCAAGGGCTTTTATCTCCATGAACCCCAAATGGAAAAAGATTTCCCTGGAACTGTGCGGCGCTTCCACAGAAGGAAGGTAGAGGGTGGGGGCAGGGAGGGGGGAACAAGCCAACTGCAAGTTATCATAAATAAATTAAAAACAGATCCTTCCGCGCTAAGAGCTCCATCCTCTAGACAACTACTAGATGAGAACCACAGAATATTTTTTCTTTAAAAAAAAAATCACACCTACTGAAAAGAAAACTCATTGCAAACTGCCCTCTTATTTACAAAGCGGTGATTAGCTTGCCTGAAGAACTGCGAAACTGTCAGAAATGTACAAAACAGTCTTTTTTTCCTGATCATAAAATAGATACTGATCTCAACATTTCTAATACTTTTCACAATACCTTCCCTAAGCAGGCACTTAAGTGTGACAAATATAAGGGGCCCCTCCCTTTCTTCCCTGGAAAATCCATTTTTAATTAAAAGGAGGATTAGGTGAATAAGGGGTGGTTTTACTATATCAGTACGGCACTTCCTAAACCATAGATAAACCATTACTGCAGTTCCACCACCCCCACCCCCAAATTAAACAGGCAAATACTCTAGTCCACCTTAAGCCAACCCCTGGCCCAGCTCAATAAGAACTCAAGGGGGGGCTCTTTCTCAAAACACAGTGAGTGGGGACAGGCAAGCAAGTTTCAGATATCAAATAATATTTTAATTTCTGAATACTTTCAATTTTCCTTGGAATATAACAGACAAAGACTCGACCAAACACTTCAGTTATTATAACTTTTACAGTATACAGAAATGTTGCACTTAAAAAAAAAACCTTCAGTTTTTTTAAAACACAAACTGTAAACTCTAAGATACTGAATCAATCACGTCACCTATTAAGTGCCAACAGCGTTATTTTGTCATGCTGATTTCAATGGTATTTTTTAAAAGGGAAAAATATCAACAATTATAATACAAAGGGTTTGCAAATATACAAACAGATAGAGGATTTTCATAACAATTCAAGAACTAAGCCGGGACCGATTCAAATTACAAAAGTTCACTTTTTATTCAAAACCTCAGCTTGTGTCTTGGACACATTTCCTTGGCCGCCAATAAATTCCACACTTCATTCTCTTTCTTAAAATATTTTCAAAAGCTAAGTTTGTCATGGTGCCTTTTGGGGGGAGGGGCGGGAGGTTAGGAGTTGGATGTGGTTCCTTTGCTTAATTAAGAGTGCTCAACTTCACCTAAAAATTTTGGTCGCCAAGTGCATCTCTACCACCTTTGAGTTGCTTTTTAAAGTTTTATGCCTTCCTATGATATTTTCATGGACTCAGTTTTAATTCTTGCAGAACATATATTTTAAGGATACACAGTTTTTTTTTTAAGAAGCCAAGATTATATCAAAACTTATTATAGAACCACAGAATAAACTGGTTTGGAACCAGAAAAGTACAAAAAAGAACAGCTAGAGGTACATACACAGGACAATTAATAATTTGGAAAAAAAAAGACTTACTTTCTCCATTCTGCTAATTTTCTCCCAATCTCCTTAAATGCACTTTTAGCAATATTTTTCAAAAATTTACCAAAAAAAAAGAAAAAGACTAATTTTCTTTTTATACAAAAATGATAAGTAGCAAGTTGTTCTGACCAACACAGGTTTTTTTTAATGCATTCTGTAAAAGTTCATTTGACAGTCTTTTTTTTAATTCACAGTCCATTAAATTCTTCTCCCCCTTCTTTTTAGCAAACTTGTAACATCCTTTTATATCCTTAACAGAAGGAATTTAAGCAAACAAACCAGTCTTTTTGCCTTTGCTTTCTCTGCTTCACTCCCCTTCTTATTTTGATTGATTGATTTATTGGATTGCCATATACGGCCAGTTAAAACTGCTGCCAGAGAGAAGCATGTCTCGGATGAGGGTTTCGATGGGGGTTTTACCTACCAAACGGACGAAAAACAATTGCTCTATGACTGAGGAAGAAACGGTGCGCAGAGAAGGAAGGCGAAGTAGAAGCTTCCCGAATCGCGTTGGTTGGTTGGGGTACTGGCTCCTAACATACTCTTCCAAAGCACATTGGGATTTCTCCTGCAAGCTTTCCACATGCGCTACATCAGACAGACCACAGGCATCTAGAAGAAAGTTTTTTCAAAAAAATAAAGAAGAAAGAAAAGAAGAAAAAGAAGAATTCAGTCATCAGATTCAGAGGTTGAAAGTGGGTCACAGGGGCTGTGCCAGGCTGACCCCACTGCCCACTCCAGTTGCAACAAATGCCTTAAAACTGAAAACTTGGGGGTGGGGGCCAGCATGATCCTGGGGTATTTGCTTAAAAAATAAATAAGTGAAAGAAAGAAAAAAAATTCCAGAAGGAAAGAAATGTGCTCCTCAGCTGCAGCCTTGGTCAATGGGAGCCCAAGCAAAGTGCATTGGGGGTAAACAGACAAACATTTGCAGCCAGGAGTGCTGGCAGCCCCCTTCTGTAAATAACAGTTTGGTTTATAATTATAGAGGGGTGGGGGGCAGCAACCTGCCTCAGTCCCAGCAATGGCCAGCAGTACCCACCCTCTGATTCTCCCCAAAGAGGGCGACTCATTTTTCTCCAGTCTTTGAAACTGATTTAAGTGGCCCTTTAAAACTGATCTTGTCACTTTAGCCCATTGAAGGGTACCCATGCAGACGGTGATCGCTCTGTTCATTTGAGCTGTTTCTTTCCCCCCCTTTTCTTCTCTCTCCCATTCCCCACCCCCTTTCTTTTTTCAAACCCAGGCCCCTCCAAGAAGAATCTCTCCACCCCCTCTTCCCTGTTATCTTCAGGAAAACACTTTTCTTTCTTTCTTTTCTCCCCCAGATACGTGAGAATACAGTTAAGTGCCTTTCAAATGAGGGGTTTCTCTCACTGGAGGCGGTGTAGGGGGTGAAGGGAACCCCAGACAGACCCGCTAATGCAGGCAAAGCTTGAGTCCTTCAATCAGATATTCAATGACCCCCCCCCACTAGGCAGCCGACTTCACCAGAGTCACCCCAACCCTGCCTGTTTCCAGAAGGCATAAGGTATGTGTGTGGCCAGGAATGAAAAGACCTTTGGCTACAGCTTCTTCCTTCTGCGTGGGTACTGGGTATGTCTCTCTGGCCCTGATAATAGGCACCTTTAGCTCTCGGTGGGGCCATTTACATTCTGCACACAGGCCTCTACATTTTGCAAATAGTCATAAATTAAAGTGGGGGCACACTCCCTGGCATGGCTTTCCTTGAAAGACCCAGGGTAAGGCGAGCAGCTAACAATGATAGCAAGAAATTAGCAGCCACCCCCATCGTCTGGGAATGTGGGCTGGGGTAGGGGAGAGGCTGGGGGGTGCAGCTTGAGGAAGGCTGCACTCCTGCCTGTCCACTTCTGAATCAAGAGAATCTAGTTTTGGCAGCCCTGGCTGCACCCTCTCAACAGTCCGGATCCCACAGGGCCCACTCTGCAGGGCCCAGGCCTGGGGGCTGGGAAGGCAGAAGTAGGGGCGAGTCTGGGGAGCTGGGAAGGCAGAAGTAGGGGCGAGTCTGGGGAGCCCGCCGACCCTGAAAGGCAGCAAGGCGAGTCTGAAGCCGAGGCAGCATCTGAAGGACTAAACTTCAGATGTTAGATGCTGCCATAAGTGTCTTGGGTGTCCGGATCAAACAACAAAGACGGAGACAGAGGAGCATTTTTCCCTGCCACCCTTGACTACACAGTTCGCTAAGTTTCCTGGCTCCGAGCTGCAAAGACGACAGCAGGTCATGAAGTTCCCAGCCTCACCAGTACCCCCAAGGTTTGCCATTCATCACTGGGAACCTGGGAACCCCTTTTGGTCTCCGCCCTGACAAAGGGATCAGCTGACAACTTAAGAGGAAGAAGGGAAAGAGGGGGTGACTTTCACCCACTTGAGCACCCTGCTACACCCCGCCTGGAGGCTGTCTCAAAGGTTCAGGTGTGGCCTGGGGTGGGAAATGGGCAACTTCCAAACTCATTTGGCCTGTAGTTCATTAACACCCCAGCTATTACTCACACAGGTTAAGCTCCATGCAAACTAATTAGATTTCATAATGCATGGGGGTGTTACATCTTACATCTACATTCCTAGCCTGCCCAAGTTGGCAGCACTTTGGGGCGCTTTGGAAGTGCCTTAGGTGCCTGGTTCAGAGGAGTCCGAGGGCCTGGATGCTGAAGACTTTAGCTGCCCCCTCCCTCCCTGCCCCGTGCTGCCAGCTCCCTGCCCTCCCCTGGCACTCCCACAGGACTTTCTGCAGGTTGCTCTGGTTTACTTATTTATTTAAAGACTTGCGGCTTTGAACAGTGCTGCCCACGGTTGGATTGGCCCCCAGGAAGCAGGCAGCGAACTTTTTTCTCCACCCCTGCAAGGGACAAACCTCCTGCTGAGATGAAGCCAGGGAATTCTGGTGCCCTGGGGCTTCTCTGGGAGGCCTGGGCCAGTGGAGGGGGGCAGAGCGCTACGGGGTGTGGAGCAGAGTCCCGGCCCGGAGCGCCCTGGAGGCCTGGGCTAGGAAACCAGCAAGTGTTTAAATCCTTCAACCCTAGCCTGGCAGGTGGAGACGGGCCGAGAGGGTTTTCCCGCGCCTCTGGGAAGAACCTGAAGCCCTAGGTCCATTTCCCAGCCTCTCCTCTCCCCAAGACAGGCCCAGCTGTGACTCAAAGCTCCCCCTCCAAGTAGCCCTGAAAAGAGCCAGCCCATTGAGGGAGTGGGGGTTGCCCCCTTCCCGGCCACTCATTTTCTCAGCCCCAGACCTCTGGGGGCGGGGGCTGGGGGGGCTCCTTCCTACCTGACGTGAACAGGACTATGGCCTTGAGGCAGCTGTACTCGGCCGAGTCGACGTGCAGGGCCTTCAGCTTCTCCACTTGCTCCTGGAAGATCCGTATGTGGTCCATAAAGGCCACCACGCGGTCAGCCGACATGGGCGAGGCGTGGAGGCCGGCGGCGGCCAGCAGCGGGGCCACGTGCAGGGGCATGGAGCACTGCGCCGCGTTCAGTACGAACAGCTCGCTCCAGGTGAGGCGCAGCAGGGCCACCTGGTCGGTGATCTGCAGGTCGGGGAAGAAGGGGATGTTGCGGGCCCACTCGACGGCGCTGAAGAGCATCCGCGCGGCCAGTTCGCAAATGTTCTCGATGCCCATGATGTTGTTGGGCTGCATGCACTGGCTGCCGAAACGCGACGTGGGGTAGGGCTCGGCGCGCAGCAGCAGCGAAATATATCCCGACAGGTACGAGTGGCAGTTGAGGGGGTCCCCGTTGGTCAGCGCGAACTGCCCGTGGGTCGGCTGCGTGGGCGGCATCCGGCCCCTCTGCACCGCTGCGGGGAGGAACGGAAACAGCTGACGGTTAGCTGCAGGCCCGTGACCCCAGAGCCTTCCACACCACACCAACCTACCCCCAGTGCGGCCCCCCACAGTCACTCAGGCCCCCTACGGCGCCTGGCCCGGCCTCCCCCTTCCCCCAGCCCTCGGGTGCCCAACGAGCCAAGGCCCAGAGAACTCCCTTGTCCTGGCCACCTCCAGGCCAGCCCTGGCGTCCACCTGGCTCCCAGGCCCGCTCCAGGCTGGGCCTGAGGGAAGCCGAGATTGGCCACTTGGCCTGAGGGCCCCCGGCGCCGTGGACGGAGGGGAACATTCTAGGGGCATCTCCTCTCGGGCTGCCTAAGCAGCCGATATTTCTTATTGATTGGAGGAGATGGCGCGGGAGGGGCAAGTCTGGGGTGCGGAGGGGTGGGGAGGGGGAAACGTTCGGCAAAGACACCGCCAAGGTTCACCCCCCGCCCCCACCACCCCCACCGGCCGGCCCCTCGGCCACCCTGCAACGCCTCTGCCCGCCTAAGCCCCAGCCCGGCGAAGGCCGAGAGCGGCGCTGCCGCCCCGAGCGTGCGCTCGCTCGCAGGGGAGAGAGACGGAGGGCTGCGGGCGCACGGGGAGGCCGGGCCGGGCGAGGCGCAGGGAAGCCGGCGAGAGGCGGGGAGCGGGCGGCCGGCGCCGGCGGAGCCCGGCTGGGGCCCGCGCGGGGCCGACGCGCCTCGGGCTGGGGCTGTGATGGGCCGCCGGGCCCGGAGCATCGCGGCCGCGAGAAGCACAAAAGGCCGCCCCGCGCTCGCTCGCTCGCTCGCCGGCTGCAGCCCGGAGCCCCGCGCGCCATTGGCCGGGCTGAGCTCGCGGCGTTCGGCGACTTGCATGTCACAAAGAGCCGCCAACTCGCACGGAGCGAAAGCCACAGCCGGCCCGGGCCGCTGGCCCAGCCGGTCCCAGCGCCGAGCGCGCGCGCTTCCTTTCCAAAGCGAAAGGAGGAGGGAAAAAAGGAGACAGAGAGAAAGGAAAGAAAACGGAGCTTTCTTTCTTTTTCCCCCCCTTAAAGAAAAATGTTAATCCACCGAGGGTCACATGAGCGCTGCCCGGGCGGCTGCGTTAAGACGGCGAAGTGCATAAAATTGCCATTTGTAATTTGAACCTCCTGTACAAAAGTACAATCTCAGGTTGTGTTTTTTTTTTTTTGAAAGGGTGGGGGCTGGGGAGAGGGGTGGGGAGGAGGGACATATGTTGAACATGCAGGAAAAACATGGAGAGAGAGAGGGGAGAGAGAGAGAGAAAGGAAGGCGAGAGAAGTAACGAGGCTTTTAAAAAGCCCCGCCGCCAGCCCCGAGTCCCTTTGCACCAACTCGGCCGGAATGACTCTCACTCCATGCAAAGGCCATGAGAAGTGCCCGAGAGAGGAAAGGGCGCAGGGCAGACACCAGCCGGGGGGCCCTCCAAGCATGCAGATCTGGGGTGGCGGTGCGTGCGTCGGGCCGGGGGCGGTGGTGCTGGTCTGTCTGTCTGCCAGCTTGCAGCTAGGACCCAACTTGCAGCCAGGACCCACCCTCCCCGTCTGCAGGCGCAGCGCAGCGGCAGGCAGCTGAGGCTTGGGCGTCCTAGCCCCGGGACCCCGAGCGCGCAGGAGGAGGGGGCGGAGTAGGGCAGGGTGGGGTGCAGGGGGTGCAGGGACGGGGTGCGGGGAGGGAGGGAGCAAGGAGAGGCCGATACCTTCCCGTCTCATGCCCACTTTGAGGCACTTCTTGAGGCGGCAGTACTGGCACTGGTTGCGGTGATGCTGGTCTATGGGACAGTTCCGGTTAGCGCGGCACGTGTAGCTGAGGTTCCTCCTGACGCTGCGCTTGAAGAAGCTCTTGCAGCCCTCGCAGGTGAACTGCCCGTAGTGCTTCCCGCTCGACTTGTCCCCGCACACCACGCACTCGATGTGCTGCTGCTGTTGCTGCTTGTCGCCGCCGGGGCCGCCCGGGCCGCCCTGGCCGCCGGCCGCCGTCTGTGCGGGCGTGCTGGCCGGGCCCCTGGCCGGGCGTCTGCGGCGTGTGCGGGGCGCCGGGCGGCGGGCCGGGCACGGGCGGCGCCTGCGAGGCCTGGCTGCCCTGGGAGCCGGGCACCTCGTCCTGGGGTCGCGCCACGTGCTAACTACCATTGCCATATCTAGAAGGGGCCGCGTCCGGACTTCCTGCTTCCCGGGCTGCGGGCGGCGGCGGCCGGCGGTCCGGCGGCGGCTCCGGCGCGCCGCCTTTTGTGTGTGCGCGGGTGCGGGAGGGCGCCCCGGCTCGGCGTAGGGGGCTCCTGGGTGGAGGTCGCTTAGTTGTGGTGGTGGTGGTGGTTTGGTTTTTTTTCCTGGGTTGGTTTTTGGCTTTTTGTTTTTGTTTTGTTTCTGCAAAGTTTGCTCGCTGGCTGCTCGGGCCCGGTGTGTTGGCTGGCTGGCTGGCTGGCTGGCTTTCCCCCTTGGCTCAGCTTGGTTGCTTTTTGTTGTTGTTGTTGTTTTGTTTTGTTTGGTTTGATTTGGTTTGGTTTTCGGTGGGTTTGGTTGGAGAGGGTAGGGGGAAGAGGTGGAAGGTGGGGGGCGCGTTGCTCCAGGAGAGGAAAGGGAAAGGGGGTCGGGGGCGAGAGCAAGTGGGAGCAGAGCGTGGAGAGAGAGAGAGAGAGAGAGAGCGAGAGAGCGAGAGAGGGAGGGAGGGGTAGGAGAGCAAGTCGATTGTCTGGCTTCAAGACAGAAGTAGGAGGCAAAAAAAAAATCTCTCCAAAGATCTCGCTCGCTCACTCTCTCCCTCCCTCTCTCGGTCACTCGCTCGCTCTCAGGGCCGGCTGCCGCCGCCGAAGAGTTGCAAGAGGAGGAGGAAAAGGAGGAGGAGGAGGAGGAGTAGCAGCGACGGTCCGGGGGGGCCAAGTCCAGGGCAGACCAGAGTCAGCCATTCAGGAAAGCCATGGAAATCGGGAGGAGCCGGAGCGCCGAGACGCCGGGCGCGCCCGGGGAGCCGGGCAGGCCGGGGCGGAGGCCGGCGGCCCGCGGAGTGGCCGGAGCGCTGCCCGGGTCCGGGGAATCAGCATGAAAGTGGTCCGCGTCGGGCGCTGCGCGGCGTCGTCCTGGCGCACCGCGGCCCGGGGCGCCCCGCGCGCGCCGCGCTCGCTCCAGCCGCCGCCGCCGCCCGCGCCCGTCCGTTCGCCGGATGCAGGAGGCCGCGCTCGCCGCCGCTCCCCCGCGGGGCCGCCGGGGCCGCCGCCGCCGCCGCCGCCGCCGCCGGGTCGGGTCGGGCGGGCCCGGAGCCGCCGCGTCTAGCGCCGCCGCCGCCGCTGCTGCTGCTGCTGCTGCTGGAGCCGCTGCTGCCGCCGCGTCCGCTGCTGCTGCCGCCGCCGGAGCCGCTGCTGCTGCTGCCGCCGCCGCCTCAGCCACATAGGGAAAGAGTCAACTCGCCGGCGGCGGGGGAGAAATGATAAAAGAGGGAGAGGGAGCGCCGATCACCACCTAGAAGCACATCCTCCGTGCGCACCAGGAGGGGGAGGAGAGGGAAAAGGAGCGGGGGAAAAAAGAGAGAGAAAGAGAGAGGAGAAAAATTTTTTTAAAAAAAGGAGGAGAAAGAATGGAAAAGAGCGGAGAAGGGGGAAAAAAAAGCAGCGGCGGCGGCGGCGGCGGCAGCCCGAGCCAGGAGGCAACTCGGGGAGAGGAGGAGGAGGAGGAGAAGCAGCAGCGGCAGCAAACACACACGCGCGCACGCACACACACACCGCGGAGAGAAAAGAACAGAGAATCAAAGTGATCAAATATGCTAAAAAGGGGGCGCGGAGGGAATGCGATTTATAGGCGCCGGGGCTGGCAGAAGTGGCTTCTCCGCGATCAGCTCACTGAGCTCTCTATATAGTGAACTTTGACACGACTGCTGCAACTTAGCGCACGTTGCCATGGCGACGGCGCGCCTTATAAGGCAGCCGCCGGGGTTGGCCTGGCCCGGCGCGCGCGCGCCGCCCCCTTCGCCGTCATTGGCCGGAGCGCGGCGGCCCCGCCATGGCGGCCGCGGGGCTCAGCCCGGTCCTAGCGCGAGCGGCGCGGCGGGCACCCGGCGCGCGGGGGGCGCGCGGCGGGGCGGGACGGGGGCGGCCGTGGCGCGGGGCGGCCGCCGAGCGGGGATGGGGCCGAGCGAGCAGGAGAGCGAGCAGCGCCCGCGCCGCAGCCGCCCCGCACCCGAGGTTCCTCCCCCCGCGCGCGCACACACACTCACACACACACACACACACTCGCGCGCGCGCACACTCCACTCACACGTACACACACAGGCACAGACACACACTTACACACAAACGCGTCTCTGAAAGGCTCCGCGAGAGGCTGCGGAGGGAAGCGCGGACTCCGCCGCGCGCAACTTGGCGGCGCCGCGAAAGGCGCGGAGCGCGCGCTGCAGCCGGGACTCCGGGCGCTGCTCCGCGCCCCACCCCAGCCCCGCAGGCCCGGGAAGAAAAGTTCCCCCGGTTCTTTGCAAGAGGCCGGTGGCTTGGCCCGGGAAGGTGCAGCCAACTGAGCTTGCAGGCGTTTTCCACAGGGACGATTTGGCCAAATCCGGGTGATGCTACATACGCCCTCCTTGAACTCTGAACGCTGGTTTGGGTGGCTTTTGGTTTCTTTCTTTTTTCCTTTCTCTGGTTTTCTTAATCCCTTTTCCTTTCTCTTCTTTTTTTTTTCTTTTAGAGGAATCAAAATCCATTGAGTGGTCTTTCTCCTTGCAGGGTTAACATTTCCCAGGTATGTGGCCTGACATTTTAATTGCTCAAGTAAAGCATCTCGGATACTGAGAAGCAGGCAGAACTCAGCTCATTGTCATGACGCAATTGAAATCAATTTTTCCTCAACTTTATCCTCTCCTGCTCTGGGTTCACTCGAAAGCCAGCATCTGGCCACGTACCCAGCCGTGGTGAGCGCGGGGTGTAGGGGAGGGGGGACCCCGTTGTGCCCGCTGAGGGACAAATGGAGGCTGCGTCCCTGTGCAAGGGTCTCGGCGCGCACACACACACATGTAATCACACATATCTCAGATACACGTTTATCGGTGCACACAAAGGTTATTCTTCTAGGTCTGAGAAGAGTTGAAGACAGTCCCCGTCCTTCCCCAAGTTCCCTTTAAGCATTCATGTGGTCATTAAAAGCTACCCAGGGCTCCTGTCTTCCAGTCTCAAACTGGAAATAATACCAGTACAACTGCACAAATACCACACACCAGCATGTTCCACCCCAGATAATCCTCGCAATACGAACAACTTTATAGCCTCTGCCTTCTGACACAAACGGACTAAAATCATCCACACAGTTGCGTCTCTCAAATCCAGAGCATTTGGTCTTAAACATGAAACAGCAAGAAATCACCCCCCACACACACAAAAGCAGACCATATTCGAGTGCAGAATCTGTTTGACGCTAACTTAGTGGATTACGATTCTTCTACATTTGTAGAATGTTGTGACCCCCATCACAACCACACTTGGTACCAAGAAAAATCAATAAACTGGTAAGCCAGCCAGTTTGATGGACAATTAAACTATGCAACACAAAACACTGTATCTCAGGAACTAGAACAACAGAAAGAGTATATTCACAACTATAGCAAAGCATCCTTGATAGTTAAATTAAAAAAATCAGGCGACGAAGGAGTGGGAAGGACATTCACGTAACTAACTGACATGTTGTAGATTGCACTTTGCATTCAATACCCTTTAAACACACAAGCAGAAATAAGGTAGGATTAAGGGAAGATGAGGGCAGAGGACGAGGGGTTTTTTTTTTGAGGAAGAAAAATTCCTTTTTTGTGCCATCCCCCAAACTTCTTAGCCTTCACCCTGATCACATATTTCACTAAATCTGCAGGTGTGGCAATTGTTTGGAACTTGTTGAAAAGAATAACAACCCACTGTAGTGGAGACTGAACTGTATCATAGACCTGCTGTGGAATAATGACATTGCCAAGCTGAGAATTTCAGGCTGATTAAAGACACACTAGAACTTTGCCTAGAAAGAAGCAGGATGGAAAAGAAACCATTCCAGAGCTTTCTTTTAGCCCCCTCCCCATTTAACTTTGTGATTTAAGGAATTGCTTAATGCTACAGATATCAGTAGATTAGGAACAAACTTCTCAATCGACTGCTACTGGGGTGAGGACAGACAGGAAAGCTAATGGCCACCCCATCTCACTTTCATAGAGAATGAGAATAATTGTTAGGAATCTTTATCTTGCCGGGTGTGAGCACTTCCATTGCAAGGTCACTATAAATCTGCAGAGGGAAAAATTCCAGGAAAACTGTTCCCACCAGGCACTTCAACGTTTTGGACATTTGAAGTACATTCTAATGGTCTCAGATTTAAAACATGAAGAATTTCCCAACCATGTCTTACAGCACTAGCTAGCGTGCTGAGCACACTACCGGGATGATTTCTCTCTGTGTATTCGGACTCTCCACGCTGGGGATAATATTTAAAAGGGTGGGGGGAAACCTGAATACATTGTAGTTAATCTTACTGCATAAAAGAAAACTAAAGACTGCCATGAAAATACCGGGGAAATCATTTTTAAATGCCTTCTCAGAGATGCCTCCCACTCTTGAATAAAACAGCTCTAAGATGAAAATAAAAGAGAAATGACAATATGTTGCCACTTTTTCTTGTTGTTATTGTTCTGTGTGTGTTTTTAAAAAAGGAACCAGCCCAGTCTTTGGTTGCAGATGTAAATTTATTTTAATGAGAGGAACGGGGAGCTTTAATTTGACTGAGAAAGTTAGGAAAACATTTGTCTTACTTTTTGGGTGGGGGTGGTGGGGGTGGGGGAAAGAAGTAGAAGAAAAACAAAACCCACCCAAGGGTATGATTTTCTTGCAGAAAGTAGCCTGACGACTGTAATTCTTCACAAATTAAAATCACAACACGAATGCGAGCCCCCAGCAAGTACCGGGTTTAACTCTGAACTCTGACGACGCCAGTTCAGCTGACCAGAATTCATGAATTCCTCCTTCCCCCCCTCAATCTAGGCGGTGTGTGTGTTTTTCTCTTCCACCACGCTGGAGCTCCGTGAATAGGGAAAGGGGCTTCCATTGTGTCTCTCTGTACTTCCAAGTCAATGCAATTTTTAACCACTGGCTTGTGGTACTTTGAAAATCACCAGGGGCTGTCAGAGTTGGGTCCTCTGAAAAATTTACAGTGCTAAATCAGAGCATATGCTGGGAGGGAAAAAAAATTGCTTAAGATGGGAGCAAGTACAGTATCTGTCTGCCCCCTAGTGTAAGAGTCCTCACCGCCTAAAATTCAACTTTAAGAGAAAAGGATCTCTTAAAGGGAAATGACTTGGGACTCACGTAGGCATAGGAGAAGCAAACTTCTGTACATTTTCATCTGAATAATTCGGCCGGATTTAAAATTAATTGGCTCTGGCTTGATTGCGCCGGGACCGGATCGCGCCCTCTGCGCTCTCCCGAGTCACTGGCGGGAGGTGACGAATTTTTTTTTTTTTTTGAACTGGGTTTATGTGCGTCCCCCTCACCCCCTCCTCTCTCTCTCTCTCTCTCTCTCTCTCTCTCTCTCTCTCTCTCTCTCTCTTCCCCCTTTCTCTGTCTCTGTCGTCTCTCTCGCTGGCTTTTTAAAAATGAGGACCCGTTTCCCTGAACGTACTGGACAGATCAGACCCTGGTGCTTAAGCCGCGCTTGCAATAGACAGCCCCAAAGGTAAACGTTTGCTGGAAACCGGCCGCTCTGCACCCACCCGATCGCTGGTGAGTACCCACCCTGGTCGCGGTACTGCTCTGGCCTCCCCAGCCGCGGCCGAGGGCGCCCGGCTGGGCTCCCCCCTCTCTCCCTCTCTCTCTCTCTCTCCTCTCTCTCTCCCTCTGTCTCTCCCTCTCCCTCTCCCTCGCCTGCCGGGCTGGGGAGTTTGCACAAGGTTGCAAAAAATGCAGCAACGCGCAGGCAAATGGAACCAGTAAACGCCGAGACTTAGCTAGAACCTCGCGTCTCCTTTGCTAGAGGAGCGAGTCCGTTGGAGGCTTGGAAAAAAAGGAAAACACGCTCCTCGGACGGTTGTTTTTGCTTTTCTCTCTCTCCAATTTCTTTCTTTCTTTCTTTTTATATTTTGAGTTTGCTCGATCGAAAGAAATGAGTTGGAAGAGAGAGAGGAGGAGGGAGGGCACCGAGCTCGCGCTCCGGTTTAATCGTATTTTGGCAGCTTTGCAATGCCCCCCGGTACTTCTACCACACACATGTAATAAAAATGGCAATGCATTGAATTGACTGCCCCCTTCCCCGAACCCCTCAACCACCGGCGTAGGCATTTTATACACGTTAGCAAACCGATATTTTTTTTTTTGCAAAACCCCCAAGTCATCCCCCCCAACCCCACACAGCACAAGGAGAAAAGTGAGAAAGAGAGAAGAGAGGAAAATAATAATAATAATAAATATAATAATAATACTGGAAGTAAACATACCAAAACCATATTTGCCTTGCTCAAGGTCCCAAACCGCTTGCATCTTCCTCCTAAAGTGGAATAACTCTCCTTTAGTTTGTCGGGTGAAATAAACGCTTTGTTGGCCCCCTGAAAAGATATGTCTTTGAGAATTAAAGAGAATCTCTTCCTCCCTGTTTATCTAAGCGATTGTGCAAACTGATAAAAAAAAAAAGTAGGCGCTAGCCTTCAGGGGAAGAGGGAAGGTGAAGGAGAGCTAGCGGCACAAGGAAATACTTCCCATGTATTAGACGCACTCAGCCTTGGAAAATCAGCACACTAACTTTACAGAGACGAGATTTCAGGGAGCTTTGTACATAGCTGCCGAGGAATGCAAGCCTCGCCTTTAAGAAAAAAAAAAAAAAACCCAAACCGTAGGTAGATGTCTGGAGTGATCCCCGTCTCTCGGCTCATTCCTTAGAAGGAAGAGTGCGTTGTTACACCTTGTTTGGGGCTGGAAAGACGAGACTTTAAAAACACCCGTCCAATTGAAAAAAAAAAAAAAACCCTCCCAACTTAATGAGTTTAGAAGAGGCAGGAGCCAACGGCTTAGCTTCAGCAGAAAAGCGCCAGCAACTCCAGGCGATGTTGCACAGCAAAGGCAACCCCAAAGCACAGCCAAACCCCACTGTTGGGGCCGAGAGGGATGGCGGCTACCCCTAAAAGCAAGTTGGAAGGAAAAGAGGTGGGAGAAGAGGAAGGAGAAGCAACCTCGCGGGACTGGCTGGGAGCATCATTTTTGCCCAGGATCAAAGATAGAACTTAAAAAGGGAGGGCAAGATTTTCCTAGGAATCATTAGGAATCCCCATTTTCCTACATGTTTTTTTTCTAACTCAAGACCACCCCCCCCCCCAGTGATATTTTCCCTGTTTCCTTGCAGATCCACACTGCCCCCTCCCCTTCTCCCCCAGTCCCTATTCTAGAACTTTCCAGATGAGGAAACCAATTTCTTGGGGCGAAGGGGGGAGGAAGGGTTCCCCATTTCAGGTCTTTTATAGAATGGGTGCTGATTCACCCTCCCTTCCAGCCCCCAGAAATGAATAAAGGAAGTAGAAATGCGGTAACTCACAAAATTTGAGCCCCAACTCTGCTGCCCCGTTGCAGTTTAATGCAGTTTGAAACTAATGAATCTATATTTTTTGTTTTGTTTTGTTTTAAGAGAAGAATAATGGGGGAACAGGAATCTTTTATTTTAGGAAACTGTTATGGGTAAGATGGATGTCAGACTTGACAAATGGAACTAACGTTCTTTGCTCTCTCTTGTCCTGTCTTAAACAGGAATTAAGTTAAACACAGTGCTGAATGTTAATTACATGTTTACTGGCTAATGAAAATTACAAATGGTTTTGCCACCTCAAACAATGATGAAAACTCTGAAGACACTGTAATTATATACTTTGAGGGAAATAACTCAGAATATTGATCATAAGAAGTGTAAATCTTTTTTTAACTATTCATTAATACCATAAATATGGGCTACAGAAGTTTTTCCCTGCGGTTTGTGTCATCAGTCAGGGTGAGGGGATGGATGAAGGAATCTTCTCTGGAGGTTCTGAGCTCACCTCTTAGATGGAGGCCACTAGTCTGACACAGGGTGCCCCCTCCCCCGCCCCACCTCTCACCCCTGCAGAAGGTCGAGGGATGGTTGAACAGGGGGGTTGGGCCGGGGGCAGGTGAAGGTGATCAGGGCCCCTCCCTCCCCTGCCCTCTCCCCTCCTCTCCCTCCCTCCTTCCCTGCCAGCACTGATGAGTGATTTGCCTTCCTGGTCTCCCTAACCTGGCATTCCCAGCTCCTAATGCTGGAGAACTCACTGCCACCCAGTGATGCATCCTGGCAGGTGTCCTGTCGCCTCTGTTAGAGGTGGCTGGGCAGTTCCTTGAGAGAGAGAGGGACAGAGGGAGAGAGAGAGGGAGAGAGGGAGAGGCAGGAGAATGGTTATGGCTATTGGGAAGAAGATCAGCTGAACTAGAACTGGTTTTCCTGGCTCCGGAGTAGGAAATCATTTTGTTTTAACTTGGGCAGAGAGTTGTAGGTCTGCACTTTGTCCTGTGACAGCCACTTCGATGGGGGGGCAGGGGGTCAAAGGTGAGGCTTACGCTAACCCTAAAAAGCCCGGACTGGCCAGGCCAGGCTGATGCAGGATGTGTGTGTGTGCGTGTGTGTGTTTGTAATGCTGGGGGGGGGCACAGTCCTGAGGTGGGATTTTCAATGCAATATTGGGACATTTTGAAAAGTGCCCTGGATTTGTGGCGTTCCCCGTTCCCCTGAGAATTCCAAGGCGCTGGTCTTTGTCTTAGACGGAGTTTCTGAATGCTGTGAAAGGAACAGAGAGGGTCGCTACAAATCGATTTTACTTGTCCTTTTCTGTTTTCTCGGATCAACGCCCCTCAATGAACACAGAGGTGCTCTTTCAACCAAAAACTTGTGCTACATTTTCTGCCTGTATTGGTGCTAAGTACAATAAGCATCGGGCAGATTTCTCCCCCCCACTTCTTCTTCTTTGCTCTCCAAAGCAAGAAAGCCCCCTAATTAAATTGTTTTATATGGACAGTCAAGACGGACCAATTAAGTATGCATTAGGGTAAAGATAGAGTCTGCAGATAAGGCCGCTGACAAAATCACACGCGGACAAAGGCGAGGGGGACGGCGTGAGCAGAAGTGTTGGGCTCGACAGGGTCAGATACCTTCCCTCCCGCTCCCCAGGGGACCGCAGAGGCCCCGGCAGGCAGGTGAGAGGGGACAGCCAACCCGCTAACAGGTGGTGACGGTGCCAGAACGTCCCAGGCCCGGGTCCTCTGGCTGAGACCTGGTGCAGCTCGAGCCACGTCCCCTTCACGTCCTTAGATTGGGACAGCGGGGCCGGCGGGTACCGTGGGAGAGAGCCGCAATGTTCAAGGCCTGGGGCATGGCCCTCCCCCAGCCCCTCGCCCAGCATAGGGCAGATAGATCGTGCCCTCCTGGCGGAGGAGGCCAGAGGGGGCGGCAGCCGGGGGAGCCCCGAGCTGAAGCAGGCCCAAGTCTCACCACACTCCAGACTCAAGAGTTCAGTCTGCCACGGAAGCAGCTGCCGGGCGCCGAGTGCCCACAGACACCAGCGGGCCAAGGGCGTCAAGGACGGTCGCCAAGGGGCGGCGGGAAAGGTACGGAGGGACGTGGCTCCACGTTGGGGCGCGCGGCTCCGGCCTGCTCCAGCCGCCTCCTCCGAGGTGCGGGGGGCCTGCGTGCCACCCCCCGGCCACGACCCCTTGGAGGTGCTGCCGGGGCCTCCCCGCGCCGCGGCGCAGGTGGTCCATGGGCCGCGATGGGGCGCAGAGCCACGGCCGGGCTACGGCGAGCTCAGGCGCCCTTGGCCCAGGGTGGTGGTGAGAATGGGGGCCCTGGGGCCGCGGGCAGGAGATAGTGGCTGGCTTGGGTGGGGGGTCAGAGCAGGGGCGACAATGAGCGCCTGGGGAGAAGCTGGATGACCCAAGTCTTTTTCTTTTTTAAAGGTGGAAAAGCCAATTTTCCAGGCGCGCTTTGGCCCCCATGGGCAGGCATGAGAGGCCGTAAATCAGCGGCCGGCGGCGAGGGCGGGCGCTGCTCGGTGTGCGGGGCCCGAAGCCGCCCCGCCCGGGCCCCGCGCACCTCCCGGCGCGCCCCGCATCGATCGCAGAGCCTCGCCGAGGATGTCACCGCACTAAATATTTACTGATCACACACAAATAGCCGAGGCTCCAACGATTTTCCTGCGCGCCGAGAGCGGGAGAGAGGGTAAATCATTTTATTAGTGCGGATAAAGCCCAGAGCACACTCCGGGCCCGAGTGTTTTAAGATGTGTCTTCCCGGGATGAAGAGAGGTTAGGGAAATCGATACGGCGTGATTAGAAGCCCCAGGGTGACCGGGCGGGGAGAGGCGGGGAGGAGGCGCTCGGGGGTTTCCGGGATTTGGCGAGGCGGCGAGAGCCTCCTTGTGGGGTGTGCCGGGCTCCCTGGAGCTTCGCGTGCCTCGACGGGGCCTCCGGGTGCAGGGAGCCCCGGGGAAGGCGGTGTGTCCCGGGCAGCTCACACCGCGCCACGCGAAGCCACCAGAGGCCCTGGGCAGGTGAACCCCAAGTATTGGCAGGACAGGCACGGGGTCCCCCTCCGCGGGATTCCCGTGCTGGGGGTGGAGGTGTGGTCCTGACACCTTTGCCCTCCCCCACCCCCTTTAGCCTCTGCATCCTGCGGCCATAACTCCAATAGCCCCCCCAACTTTCAGCTGGGTACACCCCTACCCGGTCCCCATCTCTTTTGATCTCCCGAGGCCCGGCTTTGCCGAACGCCTCTTCTTTCCACCCAGCCAGTGTCTGGGGGGTGGCGGCCAAGTGGGAGGGACGCCCCCGTTGGAGTGAGAGACAGGCTTTGGGGTCTCTGGGGAGAGAGGCCAGGACTAGGGGACACGCACCCGCCAGCGCCCACCACCCCGGGACTTCGCGGTTCTCCGCAGAGCGGGAAAACAGCTGCTGTTGGGGGCTTTGGTCTCCAGCAATGGAGAGCGACTTGGGGGTCCCCAAAGCGGGGCGCAGAAGCCCCGGTGGCGGGTCCTGGGCTCGAGGGCTTGTCGGCGTCCGCCAGGCTTTGCCGAGAGTTTGCAGGCGCTGGAGGGAAGTCTTCCCTCCCACCAAGAGAGCTGCCGCGGTGTTAGCAGAGTCGGGGCACCCGCAAAAAAAGACTTTTGGTTCTGGAAGCCGGAGCTTGGCAGAACCGGGCTCGAAGCGGAGCTGGCGGCGGAGGCGAAGCCCCGGACAGGCCCTGATTTGGGAGGGGAGACTCCAGGCACCTGGAAGGGGTGGACCCAGAAGGATGTGTTTGCGTTCGGTAGTCCGCTGCTGACTTCTCCCTAAGATTCTTGCTCTTCGGGAAGAAACTTAGGACTTGCTCCTCCTCTCTCTGGCTATGTGACTATGGACCTGTCATTTATCATTTTCTCCTTCCCCTATGGCTCGGTTTTCTTGGCAGCTTGAGGCATTCAGCCCAGGCTGTCCCGTGCAACAGGAAATTTAAGTACAGACCCAATTAACCGTGTCCTTTCTGCCTCTCCACCCCCGCCGAGGGACACTTTTTGAAAGGGGGAAAAACAGATAAAAAGCTGCGTCCCAATGGACCAATGGATGGCAGCGGTGTGTTCAGGTGCGAGCCGGTGGTAGCTGGAATTCCTTGCTGGACAGTCCTCCAAGTCCTTAGAGGGTCCGGCTTCCCCGACCTGCACGCCCGTCAGCAGCTACGGTTCCATTAACCCTTCTTGGCTTGACCAGAGCGAAGGTTAATGAGACAAATATACTAAAGAGGCAGGCTGGGTGAGAGGGCCGGAGAATTCTCTGGACTTTGCACGGCTCCTGCTCGCTTCTGATTCCCTCCCACCCTCCGTCCTTGCCCTGAAAGCAGGGTCTGCTTCAAAGGGATGATTGTGTGGCCCATCAACACTCCAGGCTGATGGTTCCAGAGAGAAGCAGGAAGCCGGCTGCAGAGAAAGATTTCCTTCCATTTGACTGACCCCCGAGTTCACGCTGACAGATATTTCTAACGTGTCTAAGGCACAGTTATTGCCAGAGAAGGCTCAGTGGACGCACTCACCTCCACAGCCCCTAGCCCCACCCCACCCAAACCCCCTCCAGCTCCATCTCTGCTACCTGCTTTCATTTAGGTAAAAGCTCATCTAGACGCCATCAGAGCTGGGCAAGGTTAGAACTGGATATTCAGCTGCCTTCAAACTGGCGAAGGTAGTTCTGTCATAGTTGCACGAGGGACCTGAGAGAGAATGGCTGTACCTATCTGGCGGGGCTAGAAGAGTCTTGATGGAGGAAAGGTCCTTATACTCAGGCCCTAGATCTTGGCTGTCTCTCATGTGTGCATTCTCCGGGTCTGGCAAAAGCAGTGCCAAAAAAAAAAGAGTTCTGAATGAGCTCTTTGGGATCTTCTTTGCAGAGAGGCAAGCTGCAGCCATGCAAACCTATTGTGCTTTGCAGAATCCTGGAAGGACATTTCCAAGTAAAAACAGCATTTCCCCCAGTTTGGCAGTTATGGCAGGGAATTTCAAACAAAAGGTGAGCATCTTGGGTCTTATGTGTTGGTTTTAAGATCAACAATATGCTCTTTCTTTGGCTTTTCAATGAGCAGAAGAGTTCCAAAGAGAATGGGCTGGAACCAGCTAATGGCACAAAGCTTCCACTAGCCATTTATTCAAGTCTGGTACAGGTTTGAATTGCTTTTGATAGTCCGTTGCAAGGTACTCTCCCTGAGAAGCTTCTGAAGACATCTAAGGCCAACTGGACATCACTTTGTTTTTAGAAGTGGACCGGGGGGGGGAGATGGCCTGATTCTAATTTTTTTTTTGCTTCTCATTCTCCAAAACCTGGTAGTACAATCTTTAAAATGACAGTTCAGTTTTGATATGTTAAGAGAAAAAAAAGGTATTAATCAGATGGTATCAAGTGCCAGTCATGTAAATGTGAAGAGGCTAGTTAGGTAAATATTCAGAAAAATTAAGATGAGCTGGAGCTGCACATCACTACACTGAAAATAAAAACAACAAACAGGAACAATGAAGAGTTGTTTGATTGCATTTCCTTGAGCTATAATCTCAAGGTAAATTTCAGAAAGAGATAAATAATATAAAGACTAATTTTGATCCTGTGGTGTTCAGAAGGCGAAATAAATGCCAGTATCAACCGGAAGCACATAGAGCAGTAAGCAGACCGACAGGAATACTGACACTGTAGGAAACATTAATATGAATTTGGAGGAATTAATTAATTAATTATCAACTGCTTTCTCCCCTTTAAAGACTTATTTCCTGAAAAGTCGAGGGCACACATTTTATTTAAAAGCAAGGATTTTTTGTGCAAAATTAGAGAAGAGACTGTTTAAGGGAATATTCAGCTTTTTTTTCACCATGGGAAGTATCAGTTTGAAAGTTTATACAAACAGCAACTTTAAATGAAATCTACATTGCTCTTCATATTTTTAACATAGAAAGGCTGCTTTTTTACAAGTCTGTTTATTATAATTTATGGTATACTAATCGGGCTTATGAAGAAATGATTATGTACTTGGTAAATTGAGAGGCTATCACTTAAAATAATGAAGGCAAAACTGAAAACAGAAAAGGAAGGAAATGCTAACTCCAGTAAAAAGTGTGACATTGGGCATTTCTTGTGAGACGATATCACATCCCATATTAGGGGAGAAGTGGGGAAAAATGAGCCAATTCTATTCTTGACAGATGCAGGCATTGAATGCAGTGTTGTTTTGCAAGTGCTCATGTAGCATGTAGCTTTCTGCCACAGACTCAAACAGGTGGACGGAAGCTAGCGTAAGCTAACATTGCCAAAGGAAAGCAGTGGGACCATTGAACGATATTTTGTATACTCATGCTTTCTTTTTGATATCTTACATGATTTTAGTTAAATTAATGACTTTCAAAGCAGACTATTTTACTCAAGGCTGCATTGCGTATACATTGAAAACAAAGTCAGAGGCATCAGAACTTGTCAGAAAGTGCATTTGATGTCCATTTATGAGAGCTACATTTATGATGTCCTAGCTATGAGAGCTAGGTTCCCCAGGTCCTACAGAGAACAAATATATACACACACTCTAAAACCCATTCTTCTTTCTAACAACTCCTAAAATTGCAAATTGGCATGACCAGTCACAAATATTTCATTAAAGAGCTTCTAATTCTCTTTTTCTACTTACTCTGGAAATGTCTTTAATTTGTCTTTTATAATAACTTTTCAAAGCATTTATTAAGATGCAAGAATTATTTACCCCTTTTAAAAACCAGTGAATAAAAGTTCTAATTATAGGAAAGAAGTGTGAGGTTTAGGGCCCAGTTTAGCTTGAAGTTTCAGGCATATGAAAAGTTTCCTTAATGAACTAGTAGAAACTCTATCCTAGATAAATTTAAAGAGGGCAGCTCTTGAGTTTGGTTTATATTTGAGTCTTTCTGTTTTTTTGCCATTTACACTGGGGGTTTTGTTTTCACATACTAACTGCTCTTAACAGAGGGAATTTGGGGATTAAAAAAGTATTTTTAAGTTGTTTGCCTTCCAAGCTTAATGCATTACAGACTTCAAAAATAGCATTTACTTCTCTCTTCAAATTTGTGTGTCCAGGCAATAAATGAAGCGATAAAGTTCTATCCTTCCCTTCTGCTCCCAAACAAACCATTACAAACATTACATATTTTAAAAGAAAAAATCATTGGTGTCAGTGTTTGGAATACAGGTGGATTATTTTTATAGCAAAGGGTTAATTTTTTAAAAAAATCTTAACAATCTAGATGGGTCCCTTTGGTTTTATATGTAAGTTTTTTTAAATTAAAAGATATTTTAACCAACATATGACTGTGTAGTTTTCTCATTGAAGGAAGATTTGAATAATAAACCATTAAAATACCATAGGGCATGGGGGGCCTCTCTCAGTTTCTAGTAGTGTGATAAACTTCCTTTTTAAAAAATGACCATAGCGTACATTTTTACCATTGAGTATAAAATGAATTTTTAATAGAAGAAAGGAAGATATAAAAGAAATCTTCCCATGCCCACACCCCTCTTTCTCCCTCACGAAAAACCAAAACCAAAACCACCAAGATCCAGGAACCGATCCCAATCCTTAAGCCCGCAGAAATAGCCCCTTACCACTGGAGGGAAAGTTTCTGTCTCAATGGGTCTTGCTAAAGCTCCCAGTTGGTCTACTTGGGGACCCAACAGACCTGCCAGAGAGAGTTCTTTGCAGCAGGACAGATTCTGGAAGGCTCTGCCCTGCTCCCTGGGAGATGACCCATCACTCAGAGGTAAACTTGGGACAGTAACTGTTGAAACTTGGCCTTTTCTTTGCAAAGGAGGTTTCAGAAGCTTGAGATGATAGAACCAATTTTATTATTTTCTAAGGCATTCCCAACTTTTATGATTCCCGCCCCCCTTTACTATCTGTCTTTGTGCCTCGGGGCCAGAGAAGGAGGAGGGCTGATTCTAGATTGCTTTCAGAGTTTGCCTTCTCTGATGATGGATTACCATGTCAATTTAAACGGCATAGGATTAATTTGTTTCAATGATTTCTCTTTAGGCTGAATGCCAGCCCTTTTTTCTATCTCTCCCCTTGCACTTCAGAACAACAACCACCAAAAAAAATTTAAGGAAAAGAAAAGAAACCCTTTCTTTCTATATTTTAAGTTAGTAGACAATAATAGAAATAGACAAGTTAGTGTAATTTTGCACTACAGTTATAGGTCTCTGTGTGTGTGTGTTTTAAATCTCTGCCTAAGAGGCTGAAACATACAATCAGTCACATTAAAATAAAATTGGACTCAACGTTTATTCAATAAATACTTGTCTTGTGGATAACCCAGTGCTGAGTGCTTTTGACACATAAGGACTTAATTTGTCTTGGATAACAAGTTATTAATATGGCACATTTAAACTTGCCACCTACAATCAAGTTATTGAGATCTATAACAAATTCAAGTGATTATTGAGAAAAAAATTATAGAAGGTAGGAAACCATTTTAAAGTATATTTGGCCTTATAGAAGTTCATACATACATTAATACACACACTTATATATTTTGATTCAGTTGGAACAAAGAAGTTGAATGAAGTTTCTGAGTTACGCTCACGATGCAGACACAGCTAAGCTTCATAAACGAAGGCCAAAAAAAAGTCAGGGGAATTGCTTTCTTTTGAAAGATTTCTAAGGGGCACGAAAATACTGCTCAAACCAGACCCTCTGTAAGAACAGACCCACTAGGAGGTGGCCTGAAAGAGGCTGCGTACAATCCCCAATCACACGCTCCCTCTATGCTTCTCACCAGACTAACCCGGAGCTCACTAGATCACGTCGCTTAGCTTAAGTGAAATCATCTATCCCTAAAGTGATTATTATATTTCCTGCTTCCAAGAGGGAGTCTTCCAACAGCGCAAAGGAATAAGACGGTTTTCTCCTATGGAATGAATATTGAGTGGGTCTGACTGCCTTTGTACCTTTCTCTTTTCCTAATTGCCTCTCCTTTCTCTAATTTCTACCTGCACCCCCCCACATACAGAGAAATCAGAGATTTAATAAACGACATTTCGAATATAAATTTACAAATGGATTTTTACAGCTTCCCCTTCTGCGAATCTCTTTCTCTATGCCAGCAAGCTTTTTTTTTTTTCCCCAAGCAGGCTTTACTTTCTTAGGCCATGAGCAGCACTCTGAGGTCAGTAACCATCAGAATTGGAATCTCTGCCATTTTAATTTGTACCAAACTTGTTGGTGGTTACACCCCGGGGAAGATTGTTCCTCTCTGTGAAACCAAATCTTGGAGAGCACTCCCTGGGAGAGGATGTTCCACATGAGCAGAAAATCTAGGCAAGAAAGGCTAATTGAATGAAGAGAGAATTAGGTTAAAAAATAGAGTACAATCTAGTATCACGTTTTCACGAGTGTAACTTGAAATGAAGGTGTCTTCAAGACACCGCTGATGCCTGAGTGTTTAGATGTTGGCCACAGATGGGAACACCTATTGAAATGTGTCTGAAGAAGATTAATAGGGCTTGTCACCGGCAGAGAAGCAGTGCTTTGCTGTAAATTTCTACCAGCACAAGATGAATTACCGATGAATGCTCACTTATCAACCCCATCACTATCGTTCGACTCTAAATCAAATTGAGAAGTTATCTACAATCAGAAAATTTCTTTTAAAAAAATAGACATCTACCTTTCGGCCCGACTCTCAGAATTCCACGCAGGAAACAGTTCCCGGCCTGTGTGTTGTTTTCCTTTTCAGCTTCCACCAAATACGATGGCAACGATGAATTTCTTTTTGAGCTCAGAAGCAATGGACAGCTGGTCAATAGTAAAGTTTGACAGGATTTCAATGAGGACATGGAGAATTCTTGGAAGGGACTGTTTAATATTTCATGAAAGGTGTTTTCTTTTACCTTGAGAGATTTCTTTCCCTGATTTGAAAGGCCAAGAAGAGAGTGAGTTGCTGGTTTTTTGCCCTAAACTCTATGCCTGAGATTTAGTCATCTTTTAATTTTCTGGTGAGGGAAAATGAAAAGGCTGCAAGTTTTGGTAGAGAACAGAATAAAGTTAGTTGGATGACCATGACAGTTATGGATATGCATTTCTTGGGGGGTGTGGGGACTTGAGGAACTCTGTAACTCCAGGGGTTGGGCCAACCTCCGTTTTCATCCCACCTCTGCTAAGCATCCAACCTGGCCCTTTGAGCCACCTCTCAGACTATGTTTTTTTAAAAAATGATCTATTGGTTTTTCACATATTGAGAAACAAAATAATGACTGTATCTCTCTTATCATCTGTTAGTAACCCAGAGACTTTCAGACCTAGGAATAAATGTGTTTTTATCAGAATCATCAACCCTTGTATTTTGTTTACATATCTTCTTTATGTTATAGTCTGGGGGTGGCACACTCAGTAGTGATCAGGGGCTGTACCCAGTTGAGTGCTCAGGGGTTACTCTTGATGGTTTCGGGGGGGTCATCAGGTGCAGGAGAGGACTGTAATGTTCCTGCCTCTCGAAACAAGAGTTCCGGCCTTTCAAGCAATCTTCCCACACCTTAATCATTTTACGTTTACTGAAACGCAGAACAAGTAGCTGTTTTGAACTTCCATTTTGCTGAGGAGGAAACTGAGTCTGCCTTATCTGAGACACCACGCTAATAGGAACCTAGAAATTTGGGTTTATTTGTTGGGGGAGGCACAGCCAGCTCTGCAGTGCTGTGTTCAGGGCTCACTCCTAATTGGGCTTGGAGGACCATACACGCAGCGATGCACATTGAACCTGGGTTGGCTGCATACGAGGTAAACACCCTTGACAATTCTTTTTTTTTTTTTTTTTGGCTTTTTTGGTCACACCAGTCATGCTCAGGGGTTACTCCTGGCTCTGCACTAAGGAATTACTCCTGGTAGTGCTTGGGGACCATATGGAATGCCAGGGATCGAACCCAGGTTGGCCACGTGCAAGGCAAATGCCTTACCCGCTTACCCACTGTGCTATAACTCCGGCCCCTTAACAATTCTTCACTTGTCTCCCCTGCCTCATTTTATTATTATTATTATTATTATTATTATTATTATTATTATTATAATAATTGTTGTTGTTGTTGTTGTTACCTTCCTCAAGAAACATAGAATTTATGTCTAGTTCTCAACATTAGCTTTAGCATGTTTTCATTACAATCCAATATGGTAGATGATGATGATAATACCATTAACGGAAACATTTTTACTTATATTAGAACAATGGAAAACATATACACAGAGTATATGTATATATACATATATTTTCTTGTCAAGACCCTGAAGGAATGGTTTGAGGCTCTTCATATTCCTGAATCAATCAGATGCCATTGGGCTACATTGGCACGTGATAGGAAATGTGCCCCGCTAGAGCAAATCGATGAATAACGGGATTCAAGTGATCAAGTGGTATGTATATATATACATATATGTACATATACATATACTTATGGTGTTGCTAATGGGGACTTTTAAGAGTCTCTGATAGGCAGAGTTTGTGTTCCAATTCTTGACTGATCTCCCCTGCTTTATTATTATTGTTATTATCATTGTTGTTGTTGTTATTATTATTATTGTTGTTGTTATTATTATTATTATTATGGAATCCACCCCACAGAGTTCCTGCTCAACATTGCAATGCATGTAATCAGATTATGTGGTGCTGGGGAAAGTTTTCCCATACCAGGGAGCCAACTCAGAACCTTGCTAGACTTTGAGCCATATTCCTGGTTCCCTGTGTATTATTTTATTGACTCTGTTCAACTCTGTGAGCTAGAATCTGTAATATGTCCACTCTCCAAGGGGTGTGAAGAAACAAAGGCTAATGGAGTTTCATAGACTTGCCTGAAACCCACTTTGCTGAGTGGAGTGTGTTGTTCAAAAGCTGAAAGTCTAAATTTAAGGTCGCTTCCTTATCTTATATTCCTATTTTGGGCTCATCTGAGTCTTCAATGACACTGAGTGGTCATAAGAAAGTTCACGTAAGGACCAGAGTGATTGCACAGTGGGGGGGGGTCAGTCTTGAACATGGCCGACCTGGGTTCAATCCCAGCATGCCATATAGTCCCCCCAAGGATTGCCAGGAGTGATTTCTGAGTGCAAAGCCATGAGCGACCTTTGGGCATCACCAGTGTGATCCACTCCCCAATAACATAAAATAAAAAAAAATAAAATAAAACAAAATAAAATAAATTAAGATAAAACAAAATAAAATAAAATAAAATAAAATAAAATAAAACAAAACAAAATAAAATAAAACAAAATAAAATAAATTTCACTTAAGAGAGTCAGGTGTGACTCCTGCGTACAAATCCAGGAACATCAGCAGATGCTCAGTTTTGGAATATAAAACAATTGTTCGACTCGGTGTTGAAGTAGAATAGATTCAGGTTTTCAAACAAGCCCATGAAGGGTTGGAGCTTATTCGTTACCCTGTGACCTCAATTTGTTGGGCCTTTATTTTCCTTCTCTCTTTAATGGGCTGGTGAGGGAGAGTGGACCAGAGATTACCTTTGGTTACTTCCCTTATGTCATAGTCTTTTTTTCTCCTTCCTTCCTTCCTTCCTTCCTTCCTTCCTTCCTTCCTTCCTTCCTTCCTTCCTTCCTTCCTTCCTTCCTTCCTTCCTTCCTTCCTTCCTTCCTTCCTTCCTTCCTTCCTTCCTTCCTTCCTTCCTTCCTTCCTCCCTCCCTTCCTTCCTCCCCTCCCTCCCCTTCCTCCTCCTCCCTCCCTCCCTCCCTCCCTCCCTCCCTCCCTCCCTCCCTCCCTCCCTCCCTCCTCCCTCCCTCCCTCCTCCCTCCTTCCTCCCTTCCTTCCTTCCTTCCTTCCTTCCTTCCTTCCTTCCTTCCTTCCTTCCTTCCTTCCTTCCTTCCTTCCTTCCTTCTTTCTTTCTGTATTTTGGGTCAAAACTGGCCATGCTTAGGGGTTTACTCCTGGTAGTGCTCAGCGGACCCTATGGGATGCTGGAGATCGAACCCGGGTCAGCCATGTGCAAGGCAAAAGCCCTCCCCACTGTGCTATCACTCCAGTCCCTGTCATGGTCTTGAAAGAAGAGGGAAACAGGATTTAGCTTGGAGGGGGCGGGAGTGAAGCTGAGCCCATGGAGGGGGCCGTGGTCTCAGTATCTCACAGCCTTGCTCTTAGCACTGAGCAGAGTCTTTGCTTCTTTCTTCTCTGCTCTCCAGGGAACACTGCTTACGAGAATGAGTCATGCTTTGGAAAACCATGGACATACAATTCCCGAGAAATCTTCATCTCCCTTATTTCCCAGAGAAAAACTTAGAAGAAAATCTTGAAGTTGGGAAAGTCTGGGTGCATAGTTAAAGTCACCTGACTCCTTGGTGATAAGGTCAAATAGTCAGTCCCCTTTTCTGGTCCTTCTTCCAGGGAAGTAGCCCTCTACTGTCACCCCAACACTATGCTTTTTTTGGGGGTCACACCCGGCAATGCTCAGGGGTTACTCCTGGCTCTGCACTCAGGAACTATTCCTGGTGGTGCTTGGGAGACCATATGGATCACCGGGAATCTAACCCCCATCGGCAGCTGAACTATCGCTCCGGCTCCCAATACTATGCTCTTTATTCAGTAACAGCAACAGAAAAACATTTTACATCACTGGGCCATGTGCAGATGTTGTTCTAATATGATAGTTCATATGTAGGTTTTTATTGATGGTAATAGGAAATCTTCCTAAATCTCTCCCCGATGATGTTTTCATTATTAAGATCTATTAAGTTCACTGGCCAAAGAGTGGAAGCAGCCATGAAAAAAAAATCGCACAATAATAAGAATATTCCGTAATCTCCATTAGGTCGCTATAATATTCCAATCTGTATTTATTACAACCGGCCCTCTGATGCTTACATGATCCAAATTGCTAGATTTATATTCTCTAATGGTTCCCCAATGGGAAAAACCTGTGGGCTTGATCTTCCTTTCCGGTTCCAAAGACATTGGCTGCTTTGGGAACCCCCGTCTGGGTTTAATCAGAACTTGCAAGACAAAATGTGCATTATGAAGAAATATAAATATTTTCAGAAGCAATCAAAGGGATGAAAGATTGATTCAGCATGTAGATTGGCCCTAATTCGAAGCAGCTTTATCCTAATGAAGGCTACTGGGACCCAGAGTCAAAAGGTGTTGTGTTGTGACCACGAGTTGGAAATGTGGATTCATTAGGAGAATGTCAGAATTTTCTCTTGCTAGGAACGAAAATCCTTTTTAGCAAGGTGTATCGACAGCTACTTTTATTACCACCCTTGGGGAGTTGTAGTAGTTATCTTTGAGAAATGATGACTAATTCCTTCTCCTCTGAAGATTTTAGGGCGGTGAGTACTTTCATAAGAGCATTTTGGCCCCAAGGCATCTGTATTACAATTTCTTTCTTGGCTTAATAAAAGGTATCACATTATCTACCTGGTCATCTCTATTGGCTTTCAAAATAGAGCCATGCAAAAACCTAATCAGCCTCATTAGGATATCTGCTTTAAAAACAACAGTCGGCTTCATTTACTCTGTTCCTTTGAAATGTCCCCCACAGAGCTGGGTGGTCAACGCATGAATACAGGTATTGCTAATTTGGGATCTTTGTCAGTCTGGTAGCTTGTAAAAAAAAAAAGCCGAATGTATTGAAGAATTTTAATACAGGAGGGATCAAACCCTGATTGCTGTATTTTGTTTTTATTTTCTTTCTTTCCTTTAATCCCACTTTTTGTGCGCATGGCTGTGTGTGAGATGGCTTGATTTTCTTGATAGCGTTCCCCCATCCACAGCTGGAATTCCAAAGAGGTTTGAAAGTGTCTTGAAAATGAACACAACTCAACGAGGCTGAGAGAACAAGTTTTCCTTTGTTGTAGGGTATAGTGTTATTTGCTGTAGGTTTTTTTTTTTTTTGATATACATTCTAAATTAGGCCTGCAAAGGCATGCTTCATCTTTAATTCATCACTCCTCAGCTGAAAGAGATTAGCAATGTCTAGCACGCACCCTCCATGATGCTGACCTCATCAAGTATGGTCTGAAATTAATTAGGCTCATTCATTGGAAATGGAAAAGGATAATGGAGCAGCATTTTAGAGATGACCATCACAAATCGCGCAGCATATTTGAAAAGGCCCCTATTTTCAAACCCTGTAGATTAAAATTCTTTCCAGGGGCTTACAATATGCCAGAGTTATCGGGGACCCCGGGCGCAGAGCTGGGCCAAGTTGCGTGGGGGCCCTGTGGGCGGTGCGCATGCGTGTGCGGTGGCGTCAAGGACGCTTTGCTGCTCCTTGTCTGAAATCTGGCGCTTGGGCGTGGACGTGGCCATGTTTAACTGGCGCTGCCATTGGGGGAGACACCTGGAATTCCCCACCCACCCAAATCTGATGTCTAGGAGTGTTTGCTGAGATCCAGGAACAGAATTCTTGGAGCAGACTCTTCGTGGTTCTTGCAGTGGTGTTATCAGCCCAAACTTGGCTGTTTGTGTTCCAGGAAGATGTCATCCGTCCTTTTCGTTCAGAAACGGGAAGCCTCTTAAGAAAGGCTCTGTTCTTCCTCTTCGGAGTTAATTTTTTGAGCCCCCTTTCCCTGTCTTTTCCCAGTCCCTACTGTTTCATCAGATTTTAGAACATAATTGAGGATTTAGATTACAGAATTGTTGAAATTCACCAGCTAAGATTAGCTGATTTTTCCCTTTTGGTTTGGGGAGGCCAAATTTTTTTTTTTTCATATCAAAGTGCTTTGTTTGCTGGCCAAAAAAAAATCTTGACCGGCGTCCTTGGGGATTCTTCAATATGTTGTAACATTTATTTTTATGAACAGTTGTTTGGGGACTACAGATGAGAACAAGACAACTGCCGTGACTGGGTGTATATTTCACTTTTAAGTTTTAAAATAATATAAAATGTGGTCGATTTATGAAAAAATCTCAGTAATATTTGGGGGAAGTTTTATCTAGAGCGCATTTCTCAGGGGAAAAGTTATTTTATCCCAGAATAGCTTTGTTTGGTTAAATGAAAAAGCAGAAGTCCAAAGTCCTATAACTATAGACTTTCCTCTTTAAAAAAATTTGTTTTTGTGTTTTGGGTCACACCCGGCAATGTTTAGGGGTCACTTCTGACTCTGCACTCAGGAATTACTCCTGGGGTGCTCAGGGGACCATATGGGGTGCCTGGGATGGAACCCGTTTGGCTGTGTGCAAGGTAAATGCTCTCCCCCTGGACTATCTTTCCAGCCCCTAAACTTTCCTCTTAACTATTGTAGTAAAAGGAGACTCCTGGGCAAATATCCGTTGCTATATTTCTCTCCGTAGGCCAGTTATTTAAGATGAAGATTTTCCTTATAATAAAACAGCAACAGAAGCCAGAGAGATAGTACAGAGATAGTGAAAGGTGTTTGCCTTGCATTTGGCTGACCCTGGTTCTATCCCTGCCGCCATGTAGAGTTCCGTAAGCACTGTAAGGGAGTGATCTCTGAGCACAGAGTCAGGAGTAGCTCCCAAGCACTGCTGGGTGTGGCCCTCAAACCAAACCAAATCAAAACAAAACAAAAAACAGAAGCAGGAAGCATGCTGCCCATATCTTTGCAAATGCAGGGTTTAGAAATGTCTCTAAGCTCACTTTTGTCTAATCTTCTCATCCCAGAAGACTCCTTTATCTAATGGGTCTATATCATTTATATGTGCGGCATCATCAATCATAAACTGTGAACCTATCATTTTGACATAAAAGATCTATCCTTAAATCTCCCCAAACCTCTATCATATAATTTGAGGAAATTAGCTAGCTTAAAGTCTGGGCTTCTCACTTCTGGGGATACCATGCAAAATTAAAGAAAGCTTAAATGATACAAATTTGATTTTGAAGTTACAGTTTTACTGAGCCAGCAATAAACAATGACGCAGCGCAGATCTTCAAATGTGGACAGAAAGAGATCATTTTGTTAGTTATCAGCTGATCAATGTGGAATTTCATGGCTGATCAACACACTATGAAGTAAAAGGGAATATTTGTAAAAGTAGCTGGCCTCATTAAATCATAGTACTAAAAAAGTATATTTTCCTCAGCCTTATTTATTACAGCGTCAAAGGAAGTCCTACACTTTTCCAGAATATTGCAGCTTGCTCAAATACTGAACAGCATGTCTTGATTTTGATTAAGCCTTTTGATCTACAGAGGTGAAAATGGCAGAAAAACTATAAATATGAGGATTAAAGGTGCACAAAAGTGGAGTTCATTCAAATGACAAAGCCGAAGGAAAACTCAGATGAACTTCCCAAATTTGATCTGGCACCCACCTGAACCTATAAATCCTCTTTTGGCACCGCATAGTCAAAAATGAGGTTCCTCTAAAATGGAAACCAGATTTCCCTCCACTTAACATCCTTGCGTAACTTCAGGGAAAATTGCATTGTGTTTTGGGCTCAGAATTAAGTGTTCATTCCACTTTAGATGGTGAGCGCCGGAGGAGAGGCCGAAGGAAAGAGAAACCAGACATGGTTTTGCCCTTGCTCGATTGTGTGTCTCATTGCACATGCCCTGTGATGTTCTGTGGTCGGGAAGAAGACAGGAAGCAAGTTTTCCCTGGCTGCATGGTAAGATCACTGCTCTGAAGACCAGAGGGGGGAAATTGACGGACAAATGTAGGATTTATTGATGCATAGATGCATATTGGTAATGCTAAGGACCACATGCAGTGCCCATGGATATAGTCTAGAGTTCCCTCATGCAAAGCAAGCACTCTAGTGCTCTCAACTATTTCATATCTCAGCCCCTCCATCAGATTTATATCTTTTATAAAGGAGAATATAGATGAAATATTATTTACTGACATTTCTTTTCTGAGTGTTGACTACAATCTGGTACTGTTTTTAACGTGTTGTTCAGAGAAACTCCATGCCATTTTATTGCCACAGACCGGGCAGTATTTCTTTCTACTTTGCATGACACTCCATGTCCCATGGCTAGTTTGGGGTAACAGAGCCCCCCAAAGGGATCTGAGCCCCCACCAAGTGTCTAGTTTTGGAATCTCCCAATGCCTACTTTCCCTAACCCAGGAAAATAGACTGACAATGTTGTTTGCAAAACCAACAGCTAGAGATGATGAGTGGAGAGTTATTTTCTCATTTTCTTTTTTTTTTTTTTGAAAGAATGGAGAACAGTAGTTAATGTAATAGGAAAAGGAAAAGGAAAGAAAGCTCATTCTTGTCTAGCCTTCTTATTGCAGAAGACGGAAGAGTTTTGATTTCCCCAAATCTCCCACAAATCTTTGCAGATCTTCCAGTTCGAATGCTACATATGAGACGATACCATATTGCTAAAGAGCTAGAGATCAAGCGAGTGGGATCCAAAGGAAAAGAAAAATACAGAAAAAAAATGACTGGGTGAGACATCGATGGGCGGGGGTGGGGAAGGAAAGGTCGAAGGAATCAAATGAACACATTTTGGGAGAAGCAATAGTTAATATAGAGTTCAAGAGCATTCTAGAAATACTTGCAAGGAAAGCGAAGGCCTAAAAAAATGTCACTGGGAGATTGGAAAGAGATAAAGAGGAAGGCCTAAGAGAAAAACAAATTAAGAGAATGCAGATGTTGTCATGGTTTTGCAAGCTCCTTAGTGAAAGTTTGATTTTCTTGGAGTAAGAAAGCCCAGGTCACGGATTTCCAGGGCAGAAATTTCAGTAGGTAGATTCAGAAAGAGAATCAGGAACAGAGGATTGAAATGAGGGTTCATCTCTTTTTTTTTTTTTTTTTTTTTGCTTTTTTGGGCCACACCCAGCAATGCTCAGGGGTCACTCCTGGCTCTGCACTCAGGGAACCACTCCGGCGGTGCTCGGGGGACCATATGGGATGCCGGGATCAAACCCGAGCTGGCACAGACCAGCCGCGTGAAAGGCAAATGCCCTATGGGCTGGGCTATCCGCCCGGCCCCTCATCTCTTAAGAATATGTGCAACCCTCTCCTGGTCTTTCCACTAACTTTCTCATTTAATCCTCATAGTGTGTGTGTGTGTGTGTGTGTGTGTGTGTGTGTGTGTGTGTGTGTGTGTGTGTGTGTGTGTTTTAGGAGTTTGTATTATTTAACATTTTTTTTATTTGATTGATTGAGCTACTGTGATTTACAATCCCCTTAGTGATAGTTTCATGTGTGTGTAATTCCAGTACCACAACTACCACCAGGGTGCCCACTGCCCTCCCTGCAAGGACCCCATGTACCTTCCTTTTAGTTGTCCTCTGCACAAACTTAGTGCAGTGGGTCAGTTCTCCCACTGTGTTCCCTTTGGACTTTTCGTTTCTATCTTGCTGTGAATCTCTAAGTGCGGCCTCTGAGAGGTCATTCTGCCCCACCCCCTTGGCTTCTCACGGACTTCGCTCAGCGTGATAAACTCTAGCTCCACCCATGCCAAGGAAATCTGCTGATTTTGTTCTTCCTATGGCATCCATGTACTGCAGCTTCTTTTTAATTCTTTTTTGTTTCTTGCTATTTTTTTATTGAATCATGGTGAGATACACAGTTGCAAAACTGTTTATGATCAGGTTTCAGTCGTACAAGGTTCTAACACTGTCTCTCCACCAGTGAGGTTTGGAGGTATCATTTAAATCATTCTGCAGAGATGAGCACAGAAGCTCAAAGAGATTCTGCTGGTGGACTGGAATGCTACGAGCCCTCCTCTCCTGTGCTCTGTCCATGATTTGGCCCCCACAGAACTAATTGCAGGTTGAATTCTGACCATGCAATATCCACCCCCCCAAGAAGTATCCCATAAAGAACATTTTTTTGCCTGAATATTGTTGAGTCCAGCTTCTGAGACCTGGCTGCCTGGTGTCTTCTAAGAGGTGGCCTGGGGTTGCCCAGTTTTGCAGAAGCCCTACCTGCCTTTGGCTCAGCGGTAGGCGCTAACAATGGAGGGATGAGGCCAAGAAAAAGGGGGTGGAAGTCTCCTAGTAGGCCTCAAGGCTCTTCTGTTTACAGGTCCCCAAATAAAACCACCTGACTGTTTATGGGAGTCTTGGTACTTGAGTTACGCTCCAAACTTTTCCCAGCCGAAGGAGAAAAGTTCCAGGTTCTTTGAAAGTATGTAAAGCGTCTGATCTGAGAAGTGACAACAGCATTTGGGACCAATTACCCAGATTAAGAGGCAACAACGCTGTGTTTACACTTTGTAGCCAAGAGCGTTTTGGCACTGTCCCATGAGCTGGAGATGGTGCGTTACAGAAATTTCTGCCGAACGTTGACTTCTATTTTGACCTGGCAAAATAGGGGTTCAAAAAATGGCAGCTTGGAAAAAAAAAGAAACCTCTGCAGTTACTTGTCCTGACACTTCAGTGCCCAGAGAGCTGATTTCTGTCTTCCAGCTCCCATGTGAGCGAAAAGCTCCCAACGGTGACTTCACAGAGATGAGGCTAATGGGTGGTGTGTGATGGTCAAGATGTGGTTTCTTAGTTTGCCACTCATCAAAAAATATTTTATTTATTTATTTTTTTGCATAAGAGTGTTAGGAAAGAAAGACTTGCTGACATCTTTGGCTAAATGACCATAACATACCAATTTAACTCCATTTTTCTAATCCGTTATGAATTGGGAACAAATGGCAGTAAGTGAATTTATCTCTTTATAGACAATTGTGTAACTATTGCCCAAAACAAGACCTCATTGGATGCAGAAACAGACCTTCACTGGATCCAAACGTGAGACACAAGGGACCCGAAGCATTGGGGGGAGAGCTAGGTCTGTTCCTTTACAAAGAAGTACCAGTCCCTAGTGTGGGCCACCCCAATAATTCCCCGATTTAAAAAAAATTCATCTTTCTTTTTTAACATAATCCTGATGTTGAGGGCTTGACCTTGCCAGGGGGAAGGGAACCCCCAGGGGTCAAATAGCAAGGAGAAGAAATGGAAGGGCAATGCAGCCATGCTGAAAAAGGCAAGTCATTATTTCACTGACAGCCGCATTGCAGATGTATTCAGGAGGTTTGAAATGTAACCACTAACAGCACACACGTAAATCATCAGATTGGACATGGCCATGATCAGAGTTCCAAAACTCTGCTGGTGCTCGGGAGGTGTCAGTCACTTGGAGGAAGACACAGTCGGGTCTTTGATAGCGGGATATTAAAGGAATCTTAGAATTGGAAAGTATTTTTTTATAATCCAATAACCAGTGTCCACTTAACAGTTTGTGGGGTGCTATCCTAGATAGCTCAAAATTGAGGCCATTTGAGTCTGTTCACATGTCAACATGCCTTTATTTTTCTTTCCCTGATAAGAGATGATAAAACCTCCAACTTGATTCGGTTTTGGAGTTTTGTGGCCTTGGCTGAGCACTATCACTGACCGTTTTCTGCAGTTGTCAAGGCTTCCTACATTGACAGTTAGCTCACAAATTAACTTAGAAACCATAGCATACTCGCCCAAATGATCAAGCGCCCACCAGGGACCAGGTAATTTTTTAGACTAAGGTGAGGGCTCAGTTGCTCTGTAACTGTGCTGAGTAGGGTGCAGAAGTGAACAGGAATCTAGGTGTGAGAGGAAGATAGTATCTGCCTCTAATTCCATTGGTTACACAGCCCTCTGCTATCTCCGCATCTGTGGAACTGGGGTAACCGGTTTGCTTTGTTTTGGTTTCTTTTTTTGACCACACCTGGCCATGCTTCTGATTCTCTGCTCGTGTGTGTGTGTGTGTGTGTGTGTGTGTGTGTGTGTGTGTGTGTGTGACTCTCATGGTAATTCAGAGGATCAGATAATGCATGGGGATCCAACTAGGGTTGGCCCCATGCAAGGCAAGTACCTTTTAACCTCAGGACTGCCTTTCTAGCTCTGAGATAGTTTCTTTTTTTTTTTCTTTCACTTTTTGGGTCATACCCAGAGATGCTCATGGGTTACTCCTGGCTCTGCACTCAGGAATTACTCCTGGTAGTTGGGGGGCAGGGATAGGGTGCCATGTAGAATGTCAGGGATCGAACCTGGGTCAGCTGCTTGGAAGGCAAATGCCCTCCCTGCTATACTATTGCTCCACCCTCCTAGTATCATTGGTTTCAAAAATGGATTGGAATTCAAAGCTCCAAAAGGGGAATTAAGAAGTCCTGGAGTTTTCCCCTTGGGAAGAAAGGCAGAGGAGAAATGGGTCCCCTTCCATACCCGGAGCTTTGTAGGGATAGGGAGACCATTTTCAGGAGCTGTGCGTTCCAAATCCACCCGCTGTGTCAGAAGAGGAACAGATGAAGGCTGCCGGCTTGGACATGATTAGGTTTATTTCTGTGATGTTTGTCTCTCCAAGGGGCACAGACCTCTCTATTTCCAGAGCATCTTCTACTGCATGAAATTCTTTCCTCAGAAGCAACATCACCAAACCTCTTCTGTCCAGCATTCAAATACATGCTCTCTGGATTGTGTACTCTATCATTTGTCTTTGAATTATTTTTGCATCACACCTAGCGAAGCTCAGGGGGTACTCCTGGCTTTGTGCTCAGGAATTACTAATGGTGGTGCTTAGGGGACCTTATGGGGTGCTGGGGGTCACACCCTGGTCGGTGGCGCACAAGGCAGGTGCCCTCCCCACCATTAGGGCCTCGTTGATATCTGCAGGCCCTTTTATATCTCGTTCATATTTGTGTCTTCAGGGACTAGCACTGGCCTGGAATACTTTGGTGGCTGATCGATTTGATTCATGAATGAACTAGTTCCCATCATATTTGCCCCTGGATGTAGGTAGATAATTCAGTCTATGCTGTGATTCCTAATGTTAACAGATTTTCAATGTTATGATTTTGGGGCCTCCCAAGAAGATTGACAAGGTCTGGAGGTCCCAACCAGTGATTCTTGACCAGCGGGGTCAGTAGTTCAGTTGCTTTGGTACTGCAGAGCTGGAGAGTTAGGGGTTGTATCTTGGCCACGTGGGTGACACCAGCAACCTCCTGAGCTTAAGTGCTTAGAGGACCATGTGCAGGGAATCAAATCGTGGCACTACTAGAATAAGTTTGCAGGACCGGAGAGATAGTATGGTGGGGAGGGCGTTAGCTTTGCATGTGGCTGACCTAGGTTCGATCCTCAGCATCCTATAGTGTCCCCCGAGAACCTCCAGGAGTAATTCCTGAGTGCAGAGCCAGGGGTAACCCATGTGTACTGCTGAGTTTGACCTTAAAACAAACAAACAAAAAAAGACTTTATAAATGACAGATAAGGCATGCTTGTTCCCATCACTGTATCACTGTATCACTGTCTTCCCGTATATTATAGATTTGCTCTAGCGGGCACCAGTAACATCTCAATACATCCTGTCACATGTGAGATAGCCCAAAGGGCATCATCCCGTTCCAGAGCCTCAAACCATTCCATCAGGTCATGGGAATGAGGTCTATAATTGTTACTGGTATTTTGCATGTCAAATGAGATCCAAATATAAAGTAAAGTTTAATCCAATAGATCTTATATTCCAGAGTTCAAAACTTACTTATGTAAATGAGAAGAAGCATTTTAAAAGGGTTTTATTTTCCTTGTTTACATAGATTAAAATCATATAGCAATCACAAATGGGCTCTTACTGACTTATTTTCTAATCATTTCTATTTGCCATGTCTTAAAGTTTTGTTGGAACAAGTAATATAAAGTCCATTTGTTCTGTGCCTAAGGGGGAGTTTGGGGATAGGAGGGAAATTGGGGACATTGGTGGAGGGAAGGTCACACTGGTGGAGTTGGAACCCTGAATGCTTAAAACAACTGTGTCATGAACAACTTTGTAAATCACGATGTTCTTATATTTTTATTTAATAATTTTTTATTGGGTCAAACCACAGTGATATACAGAGGGCTACTACCTGGCTCTGCACTCAGGATTTCCTGGCGGTGCTCGGGGACCATATGGATGTTCCGAATCGACCCAGGCCGGCATCAGTGCAAGGCAATCGCCCTTCCCACTGGGCTATCACTCTCGGCCCCTGTTCTTATATTTTTTTTTATTCAATTTATTTATTTTTGAATCACAGTGAGATACAGGGTTACACAGTTGTCTCAGGAATTGGCTTTCAGTCATATAATGTTCCAGGATTGAACCCATGCCTTCATGCAGTGCACACTCCCTACCGCTAGTTTCCCCCTCGGCCCTATAAACTATGGTGTTTTCTAATAAAAATAAAATTGAAACCAACCAACAAACAGTCCCACAGTGCTGTCTCCTGATCTGACTTTCAATGCTTTTATAGATAGAGATCTTGGCATGTGCAAAGTTGTGGGTGGTTAGTCTCTGCCATTGCTGAGATTAACCATCGCCATTAGGGGGGCATTCAATTTACCATTAAATTCTCCCATTTGTGGGGTTGCCCTGTGTTCTGGAGGCAAACCTGTCATGTGTCCATTGGCCTGGAAGACTAGAAAAACTGCACCCCTCAGTCGACACACTCAGAGGATAAGAACGAGCTTTGGTTTGCTTTTTAAAATCTTATATTAATTATTATTTTTCTGGCAGTTTTGACCTAGAAGGCATGGGCTCCTATGTGCTAGGCAGGAGCTCTCCCAGTGAGCTACATTCCTAACCCTGCAGGTTTAGGTGTTGGGGGTTTGTGGGGGGACAAGAGCGGATTGGGTCACTACCAGTAGTGCTTGGGATCTCTCCTGCTCTGTACTTGGAGAGATCCCTGGCAGTGCTTGGGAACCATATGTGGTGCTGGGAATTAAACCTGGGCAGAGAAGGCAAGACCCTTACCTCCTATCATGCGTTTTGGGCCCGCCATGATCTATTTTCAATAGAACCGAGTCTGTCCAAAGAATACGGGCCTGAAGGCCTCTCCCTCTCTTCCTCTCCTTCCTTCCTCCTTCCTTCCCTTCCTTCCCTTCCTTCCTTCCTTCCTTCCTTCCTTCCTTCCCTTCCTTCCTTCCTTCCTTCCTTCCTTCCTTCCTTCCTTCCTTCCTTCTCTTCCTTCCTTCCCTTCCTTCCCTTCCTTCCTTCCTTCCTTCCTTCCTTCCTTCCTTCCCTTCCTTCCTTCCTTCCTTCCTTCCTTCCTTCCTTCCTTCCTTCCTTCCTTCCTTCCTTCCTTCCTTCCTTCCTTCCTTCCTTCCTTCCTTCCTTCCTTCCTTCCTTCCTTCCTTCCTTCCTTCCTTCCTTCCTTCCTTCCTTCCTTCCTTCCTTCCTTCCTATTCCTCCTCCCTCCCTCTTTCTCCTTTCCTCTTTTTGCTTTTTTCGGCCACACCCAGCAGTCTTCAGGGGTTGCAGTCCTAGTGGTTCACTCCGCAGCCAGGCATCACTCTCTCCTGGTGGTTCAATCCCTGTGGGATGCCAGGGATTGAACCTGTGTCGACCCCATACAGCAAGGCAATCACCTTCCCCACAGTACTACTGCCAGGACCCAAAGGTTGGCATTTCTTAATCAGACTTCAAGTTGGATAAACTCTGTAGATTCCCAGATCTACGGGGAGCCCCATACACAAAAATCCATGCCTGAAAAACTTAAATGTTTAAAACATCATCCGTGCCCTGGCTCTTTCTCTCTTGCTGTTAACAGCCCCAAGGAAAGGCTGCCGTTAGGGTCAGGCTCGGTTTCAGCGCCTGGCACAGACGCGGCCTGTGGTTTAGCTGCAGCCTGTTCAATCAAGATCTCGTTGGGTGGAAAATTTAAATCTTCCAGGGATTTCCTTTACACTCGGATCTCTTTGAACTTCTGTCCGTGTGCATTCAGGCCCAGCGAGTATTTCTCCTTCTCTATGCAGTGGAGCTCAAAGACGAAAACTCACCCCATGTTTTCTCTTTTGTCTGGGTTCAATAGGTACCCCCAGAGCAATTACCTGCCAGGAGACGGAGGTGGAGCTCATCTGTGGGAGTAGTGGCCACCCGTAACGGGATACTTGGTTGTTGTGTATCAAATGCTAATACTTTTGACAGCGGCCATCCCAAAGGGGTGTAACAAGTCGTTTGAAATTTGTACACAGTGCCCTATCCATTACCATTGCCGGTATCACAGCCATAATCTCCCCTGGCAGATCTGCCATTATGCTCCTCGGGGCTGGGGTCTGCTAGACGGGCTTCTGTGGTCACGGCCGACTCGCCCTGTCCCAGGGGTCTCTGCAGCCATGCCCTGGCCCTGGGTGCAGCTGAACTGGTTGCTCTGGCTGTGTGTTCAAAGGACCAGGAAGTTAAAAAAAAATAATCCTGTCATTTTTAGCCAAAATCTGGAGTCTTAGAACTAGAGGTTTTCACTGGCCTGTCATCTACAGAGCCTTCAAGTGGAACTTGTTTTGTCTTTTGGGTTTGGTTTCTGGGCGGTACCTGGTGGTGCTTGGTGCTTACTCCTGTTCCGTGCTCAGGGCTGACTCCGAACGGCTGTGGGGGACCAGATGCCATGCTGAAATGGAACTGGAGTCTGACATTGGGCAAAGCAAGCTCCCGAACCTCGGCCTTTCCTTGGACTGGGAAGCAGCTAAGACAGGTAGGTGGGGATGTGGTTGGGGGCATGTAGGAGCAGTGGGAGGTCGAAAAGGTGGGGGGAAGGTGTTAATAAAAAGTCTGGTGGAGAGCACGGAATCACACTTGGCATCCTACCTTGGGATGTAGGGACATGATTGGGACACATCGGGGATCTACAGAGCGTTTATTTATCAAAGATTAAAGGGACATCTTGGTCCCAGGACCATCTTTAAACATCGAAAAATAAAATGTGATTTTACAGGGTACAAAAATGCCCAATTTATGAAAGACACCGGCCCCAGGAGGCGGTCTCTTATCTCTGTTGAGGTTGACAGTGATCATCTGTGAGAGGTTCACACAGCCCTGCTCAGCTCAGCAAAACTCTCCCTGGGGCTGAATGGATCCCCGTGCCACTCTGGTATATATTAGGCACTCAATAAAAAGCTTCCTCCTCCTCCTCCTCCTCCTTCCTCTTTTCTTCCTCCTCACTGCCTAATCAGTTGGTGTGCATGCAGGCCTATGTATATTAAGAAAAATACTGCCTTCAAAGAAAATAACCTAATTAAATACTAGCCCATGAATGATAAATGACCGTGCATTTAACAGAACACATTTAAAGCTATACTCATTCTTTGAATGTTGTTAGAGAACAGATAAGAACAATCCATTCAAAAAGAAAATGGGAAAAATAAAGAGTAAGCAAGGAACCAAATTAGACATTCAGTCAAATCTGTCTGATTAATGGCTGCTTACGATGAAGGCTTTTAGCTCCTCACCTCTCTCTCTGGCTATTCAGGTAGAGCGGTTTGAGGTGACCATTTGAAGAACTTGAATGTAAAATCCATCCTGAATCCACATTTTTTTTCTTCTTATTTTGGGAAAGACCAGAAATTGAGTGCAATTTTGTTATATGCTAAGGCTGTGTTTTATGACAATACAATTAAATACCGAAAACCATCTTTCTCCTGAATAAATTTAGCTACCTTGTCATTTTTTCTTTCCTCCCACTTTTTCAACATGAGTCCTCTTGTTCAGAGCAGAATTAATCATGTGACTAAAACTGAGCCTTCACACGTCACTCTAAGACTTCCGCTCATTCTAGAAAAAGGTAGTCTAGGTCATGTTAAGAAAATAATGCATTCTGAATAGAAAAAGTGCAAGAGGTTAATTTGAAAAGAATGAATAATTCAACACAGAAGCCTGTATTTTTTTTTGCAAAGTTCCCATATAAAAACGTTGTTTCTTCATTGTTAAGAAAACTCCCTTTTGTGCATGGAGACCCCAGAGAACTCTCAGAAGAGGCAAGATTATTAGAAAGAAGAAAAAAAACCTGGTTTAATAAATGTGGAAAGAACATGGGCAGATTGGCTGCTTTCTATGTGTATAGATGTTTTCTCAGGTCACAGCACCCCAACTTTGACTTGAAGATAGATGTGTTTTTAGCAAACATTGAAAAAAAAAAAAAATGGAACCAGATTTGTACAATGGTTGGGTGAGGGGAGATTTGAGAAAACACTGAAAGGGGTAAAAGCAAATTGAAATGGGGGGGGGGGGGGGGGGGTGGGGGGTGGGGGGGGGGGTTGTTCGGGGGGGGGGGGGGTGGTGGCGTCTTTTTCGCCTCCCCCCCCCCACAAACCCAAACACCCCAGAAAACTTCACGAGGAGACCCTGGGGACAAAAACAAAGATTCAAAGATTCAAAGAAACAAAGATTCTGGGTTGGGGGCGTTCAAGACCAAAGGCGCAGGGTCAGAGCGATGGTATAGTAGGTAGGGCTCTTGCTTGCATGCAGCTGACCTGGTATTGATCCTCGGAATCCCATGGCACCACCAGGAGTGATTCCTGAGTGCAGAGCCAGGAGTAACCCCTAAGCATCAGTGGGTGTGTATCCCCCAAATAAAGAGCAAATGTATTAAAATGGAGGAGGGGTGACAGTAATTCTTGGCTACTTCTGTATGCCCAGTGGTGCTCAAGAGTCCTTATGGCTCTGAGCCTCAGGGGTTACTCCCTACAGTGCTCCGGGAACCATTAGGTCCTGGAGATACACCTGGGGCTCCCTGTGTGCCCAGCCTGACTCTGTCCCACGGAACCATCTCTCTCGTCCTGTGGACACGTCTATGGAGCCATGAAAGCAGAAAATTGAAAAGTGGACTCAAGACCTCCCTTTGGGTTGGCTACTGGAGCTCTCCAAGGAGAAGCTGATGGTATCATCTAATCTAAATCTCAATGTCTTGGTCAAGGGGTTGAAGCAATTGTTGGCCTTCTTCCCTCTCTTCTTTCTTCCTTTTTTGTTTTGTTTTTTGGGTCACACCCAGTGAGGCTTGAGGGTTACTCCTGGTTCTCACTCAGGAATTACCCCTGGCGGTGCTTTGGATGGTGGTGGTGAGGGAGCCATATGAGACCGGTGGGAATTGAACCCGGGTTGGCCTCATATGTGGCAAATGCCCTACCTGCTGGACTATCTCTCCGGCCCCCAGCCCCTCTCTTCTTTCTAAGGCTGACTCATTACAATGGCCTCTGCATGGCTTATAGTTTTCCTTTCTTTTTTTTTGGGTGTGTGTTTTGGGTCATACCATATAATAACCAGGGGTTATTTCTGGCTCTGCACTCAGAAATCACTCCTGGCAGTGCTCTGGGGACCAGATAGGACGCCGGGATGGAACCGGGTCAGCCACATGCAAGGCAAATGCCCTCCCCGCTGGACTGAAGCTCTGACACCCGTGGATTTCCTTTTGCAGAAACTCTCTTTAATCTAGCAAGACCCACTCCCCTTAGGCTGCAGTTGGACTCCTTGCTCTGTTATCCTTCACGTGTCAGAGGATCTGAGCATATCAACCTGTTTGGAAATGCTTCAGGATCACGATGGGTTTCCTCTAAAAAAGCAAGTCCCCACCTTGAAAATATCCTAGAACCAGCCCCAAGCTCTGAAAGGCTTGATGGGGTGAAGCCAAAACGTGGGCAGGAGCCTTTTCTCAGAGACAAGGGGAAAGGACTCAGGTAGAAAGTGAAGGGAAGGGAAAAACAGGGCTCCAGGGGCGAGTTAAGGGAAAGCCAGCACGAGCAGCACCTAGATTAGCGCGCGCGACGTGATTAGTCACCTCACTGCCCACAGGCCCCGACATGACACGCATTCAGGAAGTTTTCAACTCTGGAGCCAATCTAAGATTCAGTGCCTTAATTTTATTTTATAATTTGGATTTTATTATAGTAATAATAATTCCTTAGCTATCATTCATAAAACTGCTTTTTTTGGGGCATCACACCCAGCGACTCCTGGAGTTACTCCTGATTCCTAGGAGTTACGTCTGGCTCCCTACAGTGCTCTGGGAACCATTAGGTCCTGGAGATACACCTGGGGATCCTGTGTGCCCAGCCTGACTGTGTCCCACGGAACCATCTCTCTCACCCTGCGGACATGTCTATGGAGCCACGAAAGCAGAAAACTGCAAAGTGGACTCAAGACCTCCCTTTGGGTTGGCTACTGGAGCTCTCCAAGGAGAAGCTGAGTAACAATTCCTGAGTGTTTGACACTCAGGAATCTGAGTGTGGAAAGTAGATAAAGGGATATACCTGATAATCTTGCAGTATCTCTATTAAAAACCATAATGACCAAAAGAAAAGGGAGGGATGGAGCGAGTGAGAGAGAGAGAGGAAGAGAGAGAGAGAGAGAGAGAAAGGGAGAGAGATAGAGAGGAGAGAGGAAGAGAGATATGTCTGCCTTAGAAGTGGGGGTTGGAAAGGAAACTGGGCACATTACTGACACTCAGGAATTATTCCTGGCAGTGCTTGGGGGACCCTATGGGGATCAAACCCAGGTTGTTGGGGATCAAACCCAGATTGGCCGCATGCAGAGCAAACACCCTTCCCTGGTGGTGCCAGGGATCAAGCTGTACTATCGCTCCAGCCTGTATGTTTTTAGGGGGCTATAAAACTTTAAAAAAATTTCCTGTGCTAATATGAAATTTCTGTGCACTATGAACTAGGTAAGGCTTACTTATATAAATTCACTCCCCCTTACCCTCACGTCTGATATAAACATTGTGGTCTACAAACTTGTTTTAACAACACAGTAATTTCATTCCCAATACATGGGGCCCTGAGTACTTGAAGCTCAGGAAGTCTCTGGCATCACCCCCGTGGCCAAGCTACAGGGAAGGGTGTGGTAAGCAGCTCGCTTGGCAAGCCTGAAGGAAAGAGAAGAGAAAAAGCCAGAATCAGGTGAAGGCAGAGACTCACGTACTAGAGGAGATGATGCACTTGACTTCTTCTGTCTTCGCTGGCTGCCGCCTCCATGCAGGCTCCATGATGCTCCCAGAACTCCCACCAACTAGGGTTTAAACACACAAAAACATGCACCTTTGATTTTGATTTGATTTGGTTGGCTACTCCTGGTGGTGCTATATAAATATAAATGAAGAATATTCTTTCACGTAGAGGAATGCACGTTTCCCTCATTACAATTACCTATTGGCGCTACTCACATTGTGTGTTGTTCCACAGGGGCTCATCATATGTGAAATTAACATGGGGGAGGGTGTTTGACACCTTTTATTGTTGTATATTTTTCTCGTAGAAATAAAGCATGCATCCACATTTATCTTTTCATTAAGCTTCTCTAAAGTTATATGGCTTCTTGATGTAATTTTAGGACACTCTTGAATTTATTCATTGCCATTGGACTACAGTTTCTCTCTTAATGTTCTCAATTTGCCTAGGAAGGTTTTATCTCTGCACTCCCTACTTCTTGCTTTCTTATTCAAAGAGTTTGCCAATCGGTTCATTTGCACCATCTAGGTAGGTAATTTCTTCTGCAAATAACAATTTTGACCTCCTCCTCATAAGTTAATTGCTAAATTTTTTTACCGTCTTAGAAATTCCAAATTATTAAAAAGAATCATTTCTTCAGTATTTAGCAACATACCTTGTTTCTTCAAAATGCTTCTGTGAGTTCCCTTCCCACAGTGCTGTGTGTGAAAAGCTCAAGCTTTTCGGGTTTTTTGTTTTCAAATGTCATCATTGTCTTCCTCCCTGAAACTTCTGCCCACTGAGATCTCTCTGTCCAGTACTGAACAAGTTTTATTTAAGGGGTGGGGGCTGGGTTGTAGATGCTGGGGCTACTACCTGCTCTGTGTTTGCAGGTCACTCCTGACAATGTTTGAGAGAAGATGTGGTGTTGGGGATTAAACCAGGGTCTGCCACATGCAAGGTAAGTGCCTTAAAGCTCAGTGTTATCTTTCTGACTCCACAACCCGTCTCACTGATACTGAAGAATGTTCAGGCGATCTCATCATATACCTACCCAGGGAAATAGCTCTTTTCTCTCTGTAGAGGACCCTCTTCCAGTCCTCAGCCCCAGAATTACAAATCCACACCATTACTAATTTTTTACTTAGCACATCTTCTGTAACCACCAGGCAATTTTCTCCCAACTTGAGAGTGTCTTGGGGGAAGAGTCCGTGTTTGCATTCTCAGAAACCGCTAAATTATTTTCTCACATAGGATTATCATCTCATTTGAATTTGCTGACTCTTTGCCCGTGAAAATGTCAAAATAACCGGAACCAAAGTGATCATTTCAAACTATTTTTGTCATACTGGTCCCTTCTCTGCCCCAACTGCCCTTTGCCCCCCCCCTCCCTCTTGTGGCAAGCTTCCAACCATTGACCACTTTGGACAGGATCTGAGTGTGGAAAGTAGATAAAGGGACATACCTGATAATCTTGCAGTATCTCTATTAAAAACCATAATGACCAAAAGAAAAGGGAGGGATGGAGCGAGTGAGAGAGAGAGAGAGGAAGAGAGGAGAGAGAGAAAGAGAGAGAGAGATAGAGAGGAGAGAGGAAGAGAGATATGTCTGCCTTAGAAGTGGGGGTTGGAAGGGAAACTGGGCACATTACTGTTGTGGAAAGGTACACAGGTGAAGGGACAGGTGTTGGAATGTTATATGATTGAAACCCAATTATGAACAACTTGGCAACTGCGTCACACTGTGATTCAATTTAAAACCAAATTAATTAAAAAAACACCTGGAACCTTGTATGGCTCTGACAAAAGTTAGGCTCCGTGTTTTGGACAGGTGAGAACAATATGGGCAAATTGACTAAGGAAAGAATAAGAAGCTAGGACTGTGCTGGGGTCCACTTGGGGGGGTGTGGGGGGGAAGACGACTCTCAGGAATGAATGGAGTCTCTTGTGGGTGCATTTGACCTAAGAACCATGGCAACTTAAGTGCCACCCTCTTGTCCTGAGTTTCATCTCTCCACCCCTCAGCGGGTCCATCACCTGTTGGGAATTGTCATGTAGGAATGAGGCAGAATCCTAGTCTATTCTCTGTGTGGTTCTGGGTAGGTTTGTAGGTAAAGAGACAAAGAGAGAAGATCTTGCATTAGAATACATTCCGCATAGCACTAACCCAAGACACCCTCAACAGTCAGACCAGGCAGCAGGCAGTGCTGATTCTGGGGCATACTTCAGAGCTATTCAAAGTGGTCCTTAGCTTCTTTTTTCCCTCCTGTCTGCTCTGCTGTTTGCCATGAGTGTTGACCATCACTGGATCTTGCTTCTCTCCTGATGGAGCTTGAACAGAAACCCCTCACTGGAGAATATAGTCAAATTATCATTAAGTTCCTGTGTCTTGCATTTACAAATGTCCTGGTCTCAACACACTTTGCTATTATTATTTTAACCCAGGAAAGTATCTTTATTAGTATCAAACTCAGGTCTTCAAAAGGTAGGCTAATTTTATTTTATTTTTTGTTTTTTGCCTTATCATTCCCAAAGTGAAGATAGAGATCTGGATTATATATAGGGGAGCTTCTGTATTGTTATTGTTTAAAATCAATTATCCTTTACTCCCTATTCGTTTTCTGTTGTTTATTTTATCTGTCCTTCTCTCCCAAAGGGGCAGAATTAAGACCCCCCATTTGGTTTTTATTAGCATAATCAGTTAATAGCTGTTCTATAATGCTTTACTTATTGTGTTAATTTTCTGTACTTATGTCCAGAGGCAGCTTCCTGGAAGATCACATTTAAAAAAAAAAAAGAAAGATCTAACTTACTTCTTTAATGAGTCCTGTTACCATTTCTAGCCTTAGGAAAAATTATTGACTACATTGACTTACAAGGTCATTGAAAAATATATAAACTGTGGTTACTATTTTAAATATATCTTTGGTAAACCTGAATTTTTTTTTTTTTTGTTTTTTGGGCCACACCCAGCTCAGGGCTGACTCATGGCTCTGCATTCAGAGATCACTCCTGGTGGGCTCAGGGACCCTGTGAAGTGTCACAGATAGAACCTGGATGTGCAAGACACGTGTCCCATGCCCTGTACTGTGTCCCTGGTCTCGCTGCAGTGCGCAGGGCTGACTCCTGACTCTGCCCTCCAGGATAGCACCTAGGGCCTGACCCTCGACGGTTTCTCTGGCCCAGGCCTTTGGTTTCGTTTCAAATTTTAAAACGTGGAGAGACTCACAGACATGGGGCAGAGCTACTACTGGCTCTCACTGTGTCCAGCCGCTCAGGAGGCGCCCGGGAGGGATGGCAGGTTCTAGCCCTGGCCCGCCACCCCAGCAGAGCCTCACAGCAAGCCAGACGACCCCCCCCCACTCCATGAGGGCCTCCATTTTTCCACATCCGACTTCCCCCCTGCGTCAGAAGTCCACCTAGCAGACCAGCCTATCACAGCCCGGCTCACGGCCACGCAGTTCATCAATAAATGCTGGATTTTTAGATGACTACAAGAGTATCCCACCCTCACGGCAGAGCCTGGCAAGCTCCCCATGTCGTATTTGATATGCCAAATACCAGTAACAATTATAGACCTCATTCCCATGACCTGATGGAATGGTTTGAGGCTCTTTATGTTCCTGGAGCAAGCAGGTGCCCTTGGGCTCTACTTGCATGAGACAGGTCATATGGAGATGTTACTGGTGCCCGCTCGAGCAAATCGATGATGAACGGGAAGACAGTGAGACAGTGATGGTGAAGGTGCTGATACAATTCCTAGTGCTGCTGCTGACCTTGGCTTGTCAAATCAGCTTCTTGTGTGACCTTAACAGAGGTGGAGTGCATCTTGGTGCCACATTGTCCCTGTCACTTCAATTTCATTACACAGGTGACTGTTGTCGAAATCCAGGGACCACTGTCCAATTGCTATTGTGGATTTTAATGGGATACTATTCTACATGGATACAATTCTTCCTGGGAGAAACACTCAAAGTAAAATGCTGCATCAAGGTCGAACAGAGGAACGAGCTAACTCACCTGATGAGATTGTGACAAGAAGGTAGCAAGAATGTAGTGTGTGTGTGTGTGTGTGTGTGTGTGTGTGTGCTTGTTGGTTTTGGAGCCATACCTGGTGATGTTCAGTCTTAGTCTTGGCTCTGCACTCTGGCATTATTCCTGGGCAGTGTTTGGGTGACCATATAGGATGCCAGGGATCAAACCTGGGTGGGCTGCATGCAAGACAAGCACCTTCCCTGTTGCAGTGTCTCTCTCAGGGCCCAATAACTAGAATGTATTTGTGCTATAATTGGTGTCTTGGCCCCCACGGTAGACTTCTTCCTATGGCAGACAAATATAAGAAGATGCCTGGTTGAGGAACATCAAAGACTAGAGGTCAACCTGCACCAGGAGCGACTCTGAATTCTCCGAGGTCCTCTGGAGAACAAGAACTTGGAACAGGAATTCCCAGCTTCTTCCCAGCTCAGTCAGTCTGTGCAATCAATGTTCAGTCAGTGATCGCTCTACACATCCCTCAGTGGGAAGGAATCATTAGCAGGTGATTGAATCGGGATTAACATGCTTCCTGCTCCTGGTTGAGTCTCTGGAGATAGGGCGGCACTTGGCACAAAAATAGGGCCCCATTCAGGCTTTGGGAACAAGTTAGTTTTTATTTGTAGACTATGTAAAAATTCCCTTTTCTTCTGCCACACCAGCTCAGGACTCACTCAATCTCCGTGGGATGGTCCCAGTGGTGCTCAGGGAGTAAAATTCCAGGCATTTGAGGAGCCAGGGTCGACAAGCCTTGGTCTCTGTACTGTTTCTCCTGCTTAAAATCATGTCTTGAGAACTGCTTCAAGTAAAGCGATGGTGGATTCAGAGAGAGCGGGGAGGTGGGGGAAGTCATGGGGATCAACTATGGAATCTGGGCAATCATGTCTCTGTCTTGTCTCTCTCATTTGTCAGATGTGCTGGTGTGAAAAAACTATGAACCAGTTAGCTTTCAAGTCAGACATTTGGTTACTTGGTAAGAATTGTCTGTAGTATGAAGGCAAGGAGAAGTGTTAGATGCTGTTCAGAGCCTCAACATTCAGCACCAAGAACATTTGTTGAGAGTGGGCTAAGACATCAAGGCTGGCAGGGTGAACAAGAGCTTGCTATGAAGAGGGGATGGAAAGGAGAGAGGGGGAGAGAGAGAGGAGGGGAGAGAGAGAGAGAAGAGAGAGAGAGAGAGAGAGAAGAGCTTTGTATTTTCAGGGTTGGCTGGGAATTCTGTGCTAAAAAGGGAAATAAAGTCTCCTTAAAATTACTCAAACTTGGGCACAAATATTCAGTGTTAGGGGCCAAAGAATAGTATAGCAGGTAAGGAGATTGTATTGTATACGATCAACCTGGGTTTGCTCCCCGGCATCCTATATGGTTCCCTGAGTACCACCAGGAGTAATTTCAGAGTGAAGATCCAGAGGAAGCCCTGAGCATCACCAGGAGTGACTCCCCAAATTCAGTGTTTAATTCAGTGCAATTCTAGTTCTTACACAGGATTCTCCCACTTGGTTAGCTTCGATGCCCTTGGTGGTGGTGGCTGAGACCCTTCCTTTGAAACAGTGCCGTTAAAGAAGGCCAGGGAAGGTGACAGGAAGATGTCAAAGTACATTTAAAAAGAAGGGAAAAGCCCATATACATTTCAATGGAGATACTTTTAAGGCATTTCTAGGAGTTTGAGAAATAATGACAAAGTTGAAAAAAGAAAGTCTTTGATCTGATTTTTCTCTGTAAAGCAATTAGGTACATAATTTTTCAAGTGCTAAGCTGTAAATTCTAATAACTGGCCCCAACTGCTTTCATTTGCATCTTGGGACTTTTATAATTAAAAAAAAGTTAAGAAATCATTAAGGTGATTTTTTTCCAGAGGTATTAATGCATAAAACATTTGATGATCGGGTCCCATAAAACCTATGGCACCGTAGAATAGCTGAGATTAAGAGCTTGGTTTAAATCATGTAAGAGTTCAGTTAACAGTACCTAAGACGTCTGTAAAGTTGGATTTGATGGAAAAAATACTCTGAAGGTGCCATAGCAATTTTCCCCTTCCAATTGCCTTTATGACTTTTCATGGGAATGCATATTGCAAAAACTTTAGTCTTCAAGGAATTAGTTCTTCTGCTGAAAGGGAGTTTCAGAACAGCACAGGGACAAATGAACTAACTTTTTGAAGAATAACGAAGGAAATACAGAAAAGGAAAACCAGCAATTGAACCCTAATGTTAGGTTAGGCTTCTCCTATTTATTTTTGACCTGAAATTCCTCTTAGTTTGCATACTCCCTTACGGTATGTGTACTAAGTAAAACGTGTAACAGAGGTGGCCTCCAAAAATTTGGTTAGTTGTTTTTTGTTTTTCTTTTAACTATCAAGAAGTGAGAAGTTTCCATATTATGCAGAATGATGGATTTTGAGATTTGGGGAGAATCTATAACCATGGCCTCATTTGGTTCAGTGACAGCAACAATTAGCTGGGACCCACGAGTCACTGCCCATTTTGGAGTGGGTCCTACCTAGGCCCCCCCAACTCCGTAGCGGCTGGCCGCACACGATCCTTGAGCCATCTCATCCCTGGGCAAGGTCTTCCATGGAGAAGAGAATATTTCGTTTGCCTCACGTTGATTTTGGACTTGAATGAGTTAAAGATCGGACCGTGATCTTCATGATTTTCCCCAACCCTGCAAAATAGAAGCGAGACTCAAAGTGAATCCGTTGCGTGAACATTCCTTTTACTTCATTGTGCTCCGGTGGGAATGGAGCAGAATGCAGACACTGAATAATCCTCATGCTATCGGGTAGAAGCTCATCAGGGAGCTGTTCAAATTTGTCAGAGCACATTAAAATACAATACATTCGTAGGATCAAAAGACTCCATCATCCGTCCGGTCCGGGCATTCCTTTCTGATAGGAAATCCAGGGACTTTTCAAAATTGCATCAAGTTCCCTTGCTTAGTGAATAAAATTGTGGGAGGAGCGGGAACAAATCAGAATAATGCACATTGGTGAAAGTCCTATAATTGGAATTATCATTGCTTAAGACACCATTACTTTAATCAGCCCTATCATAAATCAATGCTTTTCACAAGTGAAGGTTTAAAATAAAGTGCTGTTAAACAAATTGGATCCCTTAAAAGGCATGATGCAACCGGGAAGCTCCTGAAAATGGATTAAAAAGTGGTTTCTGAATGGATATACTGGTTCTAGCATTTTATCTTCCACTTAATTTAAAAAAAAATTACCTGGTCCTTTCTTGGAAATTACATAGTGGAGGTCTATAATGGCCAAGCCTTTAACCCATTAAAAAAATTTACTCCCAGGAACAGTTAATATTTGAGGTTTAATTGCTTTTTCTTGTTAAGAGAAGGAAAATCTGTTTCTTTCCTTCCTTTCTTGATTGACTTTTCAACAATCACCTCGCGAGCTATAAAAATGGAGAGAGGTAATTGATTTTCAAGAACTCCAGTGCACGCATGCGTTTTTGCTTATGCGTAAGTGCATGTGGACACACACACACACACACACAAATCTCCTGTGTACCAGTAGCTGGTACTCACATCCTGAAAACACCATCAGCGTGCCCACCGTCATCTACTATCATTGCTCCAAGGGTGAATTTATGTGTAGGGCTTTCATTCCATTGACCATGTTGTCTGGCTGCCTGTAAAGGGGCCTCATATAGCCCAAGGACCTGACAATGGGGCAAGATTCCACTCCAGTGGACCCTAGTGTTTGCAGAAATGAATCACACCACCTTGATCAAGCCGCTCCAGATTCTGCAATTCAGAAGCTAAGGCCGCAGCATGCACATGGATCAGATGAGCCCAACTATGACTTATCCCTTTCACATTAGCGTATCTAATGTCATGACGTCTAATGGCGGGAGCCAGGAGACACATTTGAAGCAGCCGTAGGAATGAGAGCAACCTAGAGGTGCTCTCTTATCAGACTTAGCGTAGATGAGCCAAGAGGTCAAAAAATTCTTTTCACACCATGCCCACATTGATCTCATGTAAATTTATTTTTTTTTGGGGGTGAAGGGGCAGCTCTTGAGAACAGGTTCTTTTTGTTAGTAAACAAGAGAGGATCTTGCAATATCTGGGGGTAGAAAGGGTGAGAAAAATCCTCTCTTTGGTCACACCAATTAGAAATTTTCCATTTCTCATTCCTCTCTCACCTTTCACAAGCAGCCAATTCACTACCTGAAGTGTTTGCTTGCCTGCCTTCTTTTCTTTCTGTTTCCCACAAAACCTGGTATTATTTGGGTCTCTTGCAAAGCTGTACAAACCAACTGTTCCTCCTCAGATTATCCCTTTCAGAGCTCAGGTGATTGGGCTCCTTGGGTTACACCTTCCATGTTTTGTGGTCAGATGTGGGCTGTGTCTTTCTACATGATTCCACTTTGCAAGAAAATATTTGTGTTAGCCTCACCAGGTTCTGTTTCCTCTGGGAACGGCACACGGTCACCCTGTCAGGCGCAGTCAGTTGAATTTCTGGTCTTCCTGAGACCAGTGGACATCTGGCAGAAAACCTGGAAACCCTCATTCCCGTGACTTGGTCCAGCCAGAGAACAATAAGGTGTGTGGCTTTGGATGTTTCTGAGACGTTGAGTAAAGTATTTTTGAGAAGGTATACTTGGAAAGAAACTGGTTCATTGTGGAATAGAAATGGGAACTTTTCAAAGAATCCTTTCTTTCTGGACCTGGGCACACAAAAATTTTATTTTTCTGAGTTCTGGTGGTGGTTTCCATTTTTTTATAATTTGGTTCTTTTTTAATTATTGGTGAATCAGAAACTCCATTGTTTAGCAGGGACTGGGGAAAAATGGGAATTCTATTACTGTGATATGGTGTGTTGGTCAAACCCTGTTGGATTTGGAAATGCACCCAGCAGTATTTATCAAGAGTCATATTAAAAGGAAATAACTCTTGGTCAAACAATTTTATTTCTGGGAGTGTATTCTCATTAGCAGAAATGTAATTCTCAGAGATATTCATCAAGTCTTGTTCATTGTAGTTGGCCCTAAATTGACAGTATGGAAATAGTGCTTGACAGTATGGAAATAGTGCTAATTTTTATGTTTATAATTATGTAACAATATGAAAATAGAATGGATATGGTTTCCTAGCAATTGCAAATATGATGGAAAACCGTAGCAATTCTAATCGGTAACATTTATTGTTTATTTAACATATGACATGTGTTATGTCAAATGCTTTATAGTAATCTCATGTAATCTGTTCACTAGATTAAGCTAGATTTTATGATATTTCCACTATATAGATGAGATAAGAGAGAACCAGGAAGGTTAATTGGCTTATCAGAAGTTACAGGGCTACTATGAGATTTCAGCACTATTCTGGCTGGCTCTAGGGGCCTAATTTATATCTCCTCAGGATACAGGCTAAGTAAAAAACAAAGATCAACCAGCCCCCAAAATACACAAAATTAAAAAAAAACCTGATAAGCTTTTATAAACCTGATAAGTTTATGATCATTCTGCAGAGAGCAAATAGAAAATCTTATAGCAAGAGAAAATGCCCTAATTTGAGAAAGTTTGTCTTCTATCTCTTAATAAAAATACCCAGTAGTTCTCTGAGGCAATAGTGAACATCTTTATGGTCTCTTCCCTAGCTAGTAATGAGATACTCTATGTATGATTTTTCACTCAGAGAATCTAGTATTTTGCCAGTTGAAGAAGAAAATCATAACAGGGAGGCTGTCTTGCATGGAGATGGAAAGAACTTCGTCCAGAGTAACGCTGTTTACTTATTTATTTTGTTTTTGGGGACACACCTGGCAATGCTCAGGGCTTACTCCTGGCTCTGCACTTAGGAATCATGGTGGGGCTCTGGGTACCATTTGGGATGCCGGGGATAGAACCTGGAGAGGCTGTGCACAAGGCAAGCACCTTACCCCATTGTACTGTCCCTTACCTCACTGTACTGTCCCTTACCCCACAGTACTGTCCCTTACCCCACTGTACTGTCCCTTACCCCACTGTACTATCCCTTACCTCACTGTACTGTCCCTTACCCCACTGTACTGTCCCTTACCCCACTGTACTGTCCCTTACCCCACACTGTACTGTCCCTTACCCCACTGTACTGTTCCTTACCCACTGTACTGTTCCTTACCCCACTGTACTGTCCCTTACCCCACTGTACTATCCCTTACACCCACTGTACTGTCCCTTACCCCACTGTACTGTCCCTTACCCCACTGTACTGTCCCTTACCCCCACTGTACTGTCCCTTACCTCACAGTACTGTCCCTTACCCCACTGTACACTACCTTACCCCACTGTACTGTCCCTTACCCCACTGTACTGTATTTGCTCTGGCCACTTTAATACCTTACCCCACTGTACTGTCGCTCCTGGCCCCTTCACTTGGGACTTCTAGTCCGAGTGCAGAGCATGTATGAATGATGCCCCCCCAACCTTCTCTTTGGTTGTTGTCCAGGATCCATAGCCCTATTGTGGTGCAGGATAACACAATGGCGGTGCCAGGGTTTGCATTCAGAGGACTAGGGGTATCAGCAGGAACCCAACTCCTGGTCTCTTGGTATGCAAGGCAGAATGCTAGTTTTGATCGTAGTTTCTCATATTTGAAAATTGTCATGATAGTTATGATCTCCCTCTCTCTTCCCTGTCCCCAGAAAAATATACGTTTGCATTTGTAAAATCCTTTTTTTGGAGGGTACATCTATCAACTTCTTTTCAAGGCTTTTTGAGTATTTTAGGGCATTGCAGTTTAGGGATGTTAGTGTGGAATATTCTTGTGGTATTTTGACTTGCCTAATGGTGTTCACTTATACTAGTTTGGGATATATTATCATTAAGAGTTCAAAAGGGATGTTGGTGGGAATAAGGCACTGGTGGAGGGATGGATGCTGGAACCCTGTATGACTGAAACCCAATCATGAACATCCTTGTAACTGTGGTATAATAAAAAAATTAAAAAAGAGTTCAAAGAGGAATCCTATTCTGGGCCAGGAACATAGTACAGTGAGGAGGGAACATTTGCTTTGCACGCAGCCAACCCACTTTCTATCCCTCATATTGTCTCTTGAGCACTGCTAGGAGTAATTCCCTGAGGGCAGAGCCAGGAGTGACCCCTCCATCCCCCGGCCCCCCCACCTCCAAAGAAGACAAGAGTGAATCCTTTTTCTTCAGAGTCCTCTTTTTGTACCTGGATAGTTTGTGAAATAGGTGGTCATAATAAACCATTTAGTTTCAATCTTTACCTTATTAGAATAGCCTTGTGTGTGTGTGTGTGTGTGTGTGTCTTTGTGCCTGTGTGTCTGTGTTTAGACTGATGATAGTTGGGGGGCTACTTTGGCTCTGGGCTTGGGCACACTCTAGGTGGACTGATCTCAGGGTAACAGACTTTAAATACTCTGTCTCTGCTCTCAGGAATTACTCCTGCTGGTGCTTGGATGACAGGAATTGAGCCTGGGTTGGCTGCATGCAAGGCAAATGCCCTCCCCACTGTGTTATCACTCTGGCTCCTTGAGACAGCTTTCTTTTTTTAATTAATTAAAATTTTTTTTTTTTATTTTTACAATTACAAAGATATACAATTAAAAAGTTCATATTTGGGTTTTTGGTCATACAGTGTTCCAGCACCCATCCCGCCACCAGTGCCCATCTCCCACCACCAACGTCCCGGTTCCCTCCCCCCCCCAGCCCTCCTCCATGGCAGGTTCTTTATTTCTTTCCATTTCTCTCTCTTTCTCTTTTTCTTCCCCTCCAGACTATGGATTACAGAACATACATTAAAGGGTTGTCATGTATATCTTTTTGCCTCTATTTAATGCTCAGTTCTAGGTTGGCATTAGTACCCTCGACAATTATTAGCACACTGTTCCATTTTCTTTCTTACCTAGCCTCTGACTCCCACATGTTTGTGATAATTTCCACCTTTGACAAGACCTCCTGATATATGTTTCACTTGACCTTGGATATTGGTATCATAATATGTCCCTATATATTTATGTTATGCAGATAAATACAGTCATTCTGTATCTGTCTCTCTCCTTCTGGCTAATTTCACTCAATATAATCTTCTCATGCCCATCCATTTATAGGCAAATTTTACAACTTCATTTTTCCTAACAGCTGCATAGTATTCCATTGTGGAGATGTACCAAAGCTTTTATCCAGTCATCGATTTTCGAGCACTCTGGTTGTTTCCAGATTCTGGCTATTGTGAATAATGCTGCTATGAACATAAAAGTAGGGATAGTGTTTCCGCTGCGTATTTTTGGGTTTCCCAGAGTAGATTCCAGGATTAAGTATGGCTAGGTCAGATGGGAGTTCAATTTTAGTCTTTGGAGGAATGTCCATATTGTTTTCCAAAGGCTGTACCAGCCGGCATTCCACCAACAATGGATGAGTGTCCCCATTTCCCCACATCCACGCCAGCACTTGTTGTTCTTGCTCTTTTGAATATATGCCAGTCTCTGTGATGTAAAGTGGTATCTCATTGTTGTTTTGATTTGCATCTCTCTGATGATTAGTGATGATGAGCATTTTTTTCATATGTTTTTTTGCCATTCGAATTTCTTCCTTGCTGAAGTTTCTGTTCATTTCTTCCCTCCATTTTTTGATGGGGTTGTTTGTTTTTTTCTTGTAAAGTTCTACCAGTGCCTGATATATCCTGGATATTAACCCCTTATCAGATGGGTATTGGGTGAATATTCTTTCCCATTCTGTGGACTGCTTTGTATCTTAGTCACTGTTTCTTTTTGAGGTGCAGAAGCTTTTTAGTTCCATGTAGTCCCATATGTTTATCTTTTCTTCAGTTTCTTTGTTAGTGATGTTTCACCTTTGAAGATGCCTTTAGCTTCAATGTCGTGGAGGGTTTTTCCTATATTTTCTTCAATGTACTTTATGGATTAAAGTCTGATATTGAGATCTTTAATCCATTTTGATCTGATTTTTGTACATGGTGTTAGACACAGGTCCAAATTCATTTTTTTACATGTTGCTGCCCAATTTTCCCCAGCACCACTTGTTGAAGAGGCTTTCCCTTATTCCATTTTAGACTCAGTTTCACCTTTATCAAGATTAAATGATCATGTGTTTGAGGTTGGGTGTCAGGATACTCAATTCTATTCCATAGGTCCACAGGTCTGTTTTTATTCCAATACCATGCTATTTTAAGTACTACTGCCTTGTAGTACAGTTTGAAGTTGGGAAAGGTGATGCCTCCCATCTTCTTTCCGAGGATTGCTTTAGCTATCCTTGGGGGTTTATTGTTCCATACAAATTTCAGGAGTGTTTGGTCATTTTCTTTGAAGAATGTAAGTGGGTATCCTTATAGGGACTGCATTGAATCTGTACAGAG